>JAMPIV010012675.1:0-304057 GCA_024509875.1 Oreohelix idahoensis
GTGATTGACCTTTGATACGCTTTCCTCAAACCATTTAGAAATCGCCTGAAGTGTCTCTTGTATGCCATGGACCATTTCCTGTCTGTCTAAGCCAGTTCTGTACATGAGTATGTCATCTGCGAAAGTTAATGTTCGTCCCAGTCCTGTTGGTTGAAAGGTTGCTACTTTTGCTGTGTAGATGTTAAACAGCACTGATGATAATGGAGAACCCTGGGTTAGTTCCTGGCAAATGCGCATTGGTTCTGATGTCCAAGTTCCCAAGCGAAATGCAACTGATCTCTCCATTAAGGCAGCTGCTATCCACCTTTTAATCCAAGGGTTTACACCAGATGCCATTATCCAGTCTATTAGGGTTAGAAAAGTGCGATAATTGACAGCACCTAATAAAAATCAGTACCACAAATGTACCGATACTGCCAGAGAGAACCAAAGATCGATAGAGGTCGTCCATTTCGTCACAGTGACATAAACAACTTGCAAAATTAAAATTACACCTTTAAATTACAATATCATAAATGTATTTACATTTACATAGTGTCATGTGGTTAAAGTGAAAATTCGGTAAGAAAACAATAGAATTCGAGTAAAAACGTTTAAGAACTACTTCAGCTGGGCTTACGAAAAATTTTGTTATGGTTATAACTAACTACAGGGATATTTTTATAAAAAATAATAAATTTCTGCTGAAACACTGCACACAAATTTTAAAGGCAGTCATTTTGGTGTCACCCCCTCTGATGGTGTCACCCGGTGCGGTCCGCACCCCTCTAGTGACGCCACTTTATGGCATTATAGGTAATATACACATCCTTATTTATGTCGATTTGGAGGAATGAGAGGGAATTATTTCGCAGGTCTTGACCTGTTTTCTTTACCGAATAAACGTAGCACGTGAACGCTCACTGATTCTCGTGAAGGTGTACATCCCACAGGTGAAATGAGGATTACTCGGCCTATACTGCTTGATAGAAATACAACAGAAGTGATTGCGTCATTAATAGGCTGAACTGCCCATGGAGGACTTCTGGTGTCGTGTATTGTGGTTCGCACTATTGACCTGCCATTGAAACATCATTTTTTGATGATGCGTAGATGGCAGAGCGGATAGTGCGATTCGCTTGCATGGCTAGGCGGGGTTGTCGCACGGAAGGTCCAGTGTTCAAATCCTGGGTAAGCCACTCATGTCTGTTGTTTTTCTGTTGTCTGGTGTTCTACTTCTTTATTTCCTGCGAGTGCCTGATAACATACCTTTATATTTGTTTCATATTAATTTACTGAAATGAGGATTCTTCGCTCGACTTTTAATGCGAGATACGCAGAAGATACTTGGCAGGGCATCTTGGCCGGTGGAGTGCGACACTTTCTAGCAGACATGCATTACTGAAAAACAAAACACAACAACAACAACATATAAATCGCAGGGCGTGAGTGCCAAGAACTTATTATTGTTCTGCTTATGTAGATAGCACCGTATCGTTCTCGTGTAAAAAAGCGTGGTATCATTCTGCACATGTAGAAAGCGTGGTATCGTTCTGTTCGTGCAGACAGCTAGGTATCGTTTTGTACATGTAGAATCATGACATCGTTCAGCTAGAGTACAAATTACTGTTTCGTTTTGTACGCGTAGAAAGCGTGGTCATCATCATGTGACGTATTCTTTCCAGAACGTTGTCTCCATTACAGCTGCTCTGAACGCATCACGATTCTGGGCAAGTCGACCTGCATCAGCCAAAGACAAGTTCAGAAAGCGTGGTACCGGTACTAAACTGCTCGTGTGGAAAAGAGTGGCGATCAATACTAACCAGAATACTATAGCCCTGACCCGCCCACCTTGTTTGTTTGGTTTTTTTTTTTTTTTTAATATCAAAGATTAAGAAGTGTAAGACAGCGAAGAAGAAGGCAGAAAACTACTTCCGTATATCATACTTACGCGTAAAAGCCCACATACACATACAAAAATCATCTCCCAAGGAAAGATAAAGGATGCAGAGACAGGCATAAATCATTCAGTCATTACATTTCTGCTCCCTGAGGAATATAGGCCTTCAACAAACTCATGCTAAGCCGTGATGTCTCGTACCATCCGCTGAACGTGTTTCAATGTCTGCCTTATTCCCTTAAGGAAACTCATTAACGGGAAACTTTCTTTTGTTTTGAATGGCTGAGCTGATTTATTAAATTGTTTGCTTTGGTTGTCTTGTGCACGCTGTTAAAACGTTTGGCTTTAATTCACTACAGGACGGCGTAGGCTGACCAACGTCCAACCCTCCGAAGCCGCCTCTTACGAAATTCATGATAGGGCAATATGTTAAATTGTTTGCGCTCCCATCGGGCGTCGGTAAAACACACATGGTTAACATATGTTTAAATTGAGCAGAACAAATACACGGTTCTCACTGGTTCAGAAAGGCAGAATGTTTAACGTCGCTGGCAAAATTCGGAGTATGTGAACACATATGCATGACATACACGTAACACACATATACACAGAATAAGAGAACGCGAGGTGGAAAGGGGGGGGGGGGGGTTTGAGGAAGGCGAGGATGTGGAAAAGTACGATTGTGAGAGAACGTGTTAATGTGCATGGGAGGGTAATAAACGAAAAAACAATAATAGAATGAGAGGAAAAACAGCGAGAGATGAGAGAAATGAATAAAGCGCAAAAAGGGGGAAAAAAAAGAAGTATGTTGTAAGTGAAAAATACTTCATGCTAATTGTTATTTTTTATTATTATTTATAAAAAAAATAGTAGTTTCGCCTTGTATTGGCCAAGCGCGCTCCATTCAAGGACCCTTGGTTATATTAGGACGCATATCTACGTATAAAAGACCTTGTGGTCTGGTAGTATATTTTATGTAATATGTAGTTAGTGTTAATGAAAAAAAAGGGGGGGGGGGGGGGTAAAAGAAAGATCGAGAGGAGGGAGGGATGGAAAGGAGCAAGAGAACGAGAGGGAAAAAAAAGATAAATTACGTTTTCAAGTGAAGAAATTAATAAATCTGGGAAGTGAGAAATAGAGGAGAGTAGAGGGGAGATAGAGAATACAAGAGAAGATGGACAATGTTTTAAAAAAATGGTAAGGAGATCAGTAAGAGAGGGAGAGGAAGAGAGAGAGAGAGAGAGAGAGAAAGTATTTAAGAAAAATAAGTAGAGTATTCGCAAGAAAAATAGCAGAGAAAGTGATGAGAGATTTTGAATATGTGAATAACAAAGTATTTGAACAAGCATTGTGTTTAATTAAAAACAAAAACAGATATTAAAAAAAAAACATACACACACATCATAAGATGCCCACTGTGATCCTTTACTGAAGCGTTATTGAAATGCTAAAAGTGGCAGTCGGCTGTATCAATTCCGATCCAAACATGGTCCATTAAAATGTGTATATGTATTTTTAAAGCAAAGTACTCTCTAGTTACTTGGCCTCGCGCATGAAAGAATTGTTTGAACAAACGCACATCATCATTCACCACTCGACACCTGCTCTTTTAATTTATCAGCTATTTCCCTTATTTTATTGAAGCTCTTTCCATTACATTCTATATATATATATATATATATATATATATATATTATATTATATATATATATATATATATATATATATATTATATATTATATATATATATATATATATATATATATATATATATATATATATATATATATATATATATATATATATATATATATATATATATATATATTCTTCTTCTTTGGTCCTTGGCCGATGATTAAGAAAGCAGACAGTGACATCACGCATGGCAGCGTCTTGTAAGGCCTCAATAAACTGTCTCCACTTTGCTCCGTCTACAACCTTCCTTCGTGTTGTGCTCCAGCTCTGGTTCATGTTTAGCACCTCTGCCTCCAAAGTTCTTCTCCAGGTAACTTTTGGCCGTCCTTGCTTTCGCATTCCTTCTGGAGTCCATAGCATTACATGTCTGGGGATGATTTCAGGATCTCTTCTGAGGATGTGGCCAACCCAACTCCAGCGTCAACCCGCTATGATGGTGACCTTGTCTTGGTGGCTCCGAGTCAGCAGTTCTTGGTTAGTAATGGTGTTCGGACAGAAAATCCTAAGAGTTTTCCTTAGACAGATTGTGCTTCTATTACCCTCGGGAACTACAAGAGCTATTGACATTTTATACTCCATACGATCTCGCCTATGTATAAAATATTTCAGCCGCGAAATCGCGTCATCGAGTTGTTCGAGTCTGCTGGTTTATCTGGTGTTTTTATAATAGTAAGAAGACAAAAAGGGCGTAATAGATAGCCCTTGTGTCTCTTCTTCTTTGATCCTTAGCCGCCGACCGTCAAAGCAGTCAGTGGCCATCACGCCTAGTGGCGTTTTGTAGGGCAACAACAAATTGATTCCACTTTGCTCGGTCGGCGGCCATCCTTCGTACAGTGCCCCAACTCTGGTTCATTCTTTGCATCTCAGCCTCCACAGTCCTCCGCCAGGTTGTTTTTGGTCGGCCTCTCTTTCGTTTTCCTTCAGGGGTCCAAAGCATAGCTGTTCTTGTGATGGCATCGGGGTCTCTTCTGAGGACATGGCCAACCCAGCGTCTGCCAGCTATGATGGTGTGCATGTCCTCTTGCTTGCTCCGAGTAAGCAGATCTTGGTTGGTGATGGTATTCGGCCAAAAGATTCGGTGAATTTTTCTTAGGCATGTTGTATGAAAAGAGGACAATTTCGACATTTCCTTCTCTGTAACTCTCCAGCATTTTGCACCATAGAGAAGCACAGAAAGCACACAGCTCTGATATAATCTTAATTTTGTGCTTGTGCTGTATTGAGAGGACTTCCAGATGTTGTTTAGGCTAAAAAAGGCTGTTCTTGCTTTGTTCATTCTGATGTTGATGTCTTTGCCTGCCCCGCCGTCTGGTGTTAGCCCTTGTGTATTCCATCTCATTTCTGACTTAGATGTGTGACTTACCCTTTGCGTTTGATGTATTCGTATGTATTGTTTGTCCGGCTAATGCATGTTTTGAAGAAAATTTTGTTTTATTTAGCCCTTGAGTGATTCTCGTTCACAATTGTGATAAGAAAGATAACTGGCACTATCTACGTTCTTGAGAGGCTGCAATGAATTACACAGGTTGTTTCCCTTATATTACTACTGCGTTTCATTAGTCTGAAGGAAGGTTCAAGAGACAGCGGTGTTCAAAAAAAATATTGTCCTTCATAGGGAATGGTGTTAGTGGTGAATACCAGATGAACACGAGTATTTAATATGGCGAAACAAAAATGAATTAAAATTTCATCGCCTATATTAGTGAAGTTGTTTTGATGGGCCATTTCAAATAATCATATGCCATTCAAGAGACCGTATTTAGCATCCATGATTCTGAACAGCATGATAAGACAAAATTCTTAGTCAGTTAATGAGGAGGCATTCCAGATGGACACAGCTGACTCACAAACTTATCTGGGAAATAAATGGTATCACCAAGGTCTTCAATAACTATTGAATCAACGCTGAAATAGCTATTTTATTCACCGGGGATACATTTCAAAGTGTCATAGTTTAATTTGGTTGATGTGACAGTTTTTGGTGTGACAATGACTTTTTTGGCAACATTTGAAATTTCATCATATGTGTATCCCTGTGTCTGATTGCCAATATTTAATGGATTATGTTTTGTTTTAAACAAACGTATGCGGAAACACTATCACTCCAGGATCCGGCTCATTTAAATCCATTTCTGAGTTCTCTTTTCTATTTGAAAGACCCATTGATTTAACCGACTTTGACAGACATATTGCTATTAAACACTTTTGCTAAATAGGGTCCCATAGGTGAGAGTTTTTGACGCATGCTTCCAAGACGTTGATTTTTTTTTTTTTAAATTGATAAATATAAATTTACACAGTTCAAGCCCTGATATAGTGTCTATCTTTATATGTTTATCTACAGCTTAATTTAAGAAATTAAAACTCAAGAAATTTACAACAGTAAATAGCTATAGACAACAGTACAATGTGGGATATCTAAGAAATCAGGAAATAAGAGAAAAGTTTTCTATCACAGTATCCAACAAATATCAAGTACCCCAACAGCTGGAAGATGAAGCAGATACGGAAGACCACTGGCAACGAGCAAAACAAATATATGGAACGAGACATGTGAAGAAATACTGAGAAAAATAGAAGATCGGCACAAACCATGGATAACAACAGAAACCATTACCAAGATCATCATCATCAGCTGCCATCTCCACAACGAAGGTTGGCTGTAAAGGATCTCCAACGTCTTCTGTCTCTTGTCTTGGTGGTGAAGACTGAAAGACTCTTTCCTGTCCATCTCTTGATCTTATAGCGCTGTCTTCCCCTTGCACGTTTGCCTTCACCTCTCCCTTTTATTATGGTCTTCTGCCAAGATAGAAGACAGGAAAAACAAGAAAGCAGATTTAAACAGAAGCAAAACCAGAAGCTCCAAAGCCAAGGCTCATGAAGTGTACATAGAAGCAAACAAAGAAGTAAGAAGAAACATCAAAACAGACAAGAGGAAGTATATTGAAGAGTTGGCAAGAGAAGCAGAGGAAGCTGCAGCCTAAGGAAATATGAGCGACCTCTACAACAACACAAAGAAGCAAACAGGGAGATATAAGCAAGCAAATGGCCTCATAAAAGATAAGAATGGAAAATTGCTTAGTAATATACAAGAACAAATGAAGAGATGGACAGAACCTTTTGAGCAACTTCTCAATAGACCAGGTCCAACTAATCCCTCTGACATCCAGCCAGCAGAAGAGGAGCTACAAATCAGCTGTGAACGACCAAGTAGAGAAGAAATAAAGAAAGCTATAAAGCTTCTGAAAGATGGAAAAGCAACTGGTCCAGATTGCATTCCAGCAGAGGCCATCAAAACAGATATTGATACCTCTACAGAGATATTATACAAATTACTTGGCAAAGTCTGGGAGAGAGAAGAAATACCAGCAGAATGGAAGAAAGGTTTTCTGGTCAAGTTGCCTAAGAAGGGAAATTTACAAGAGTGCACAAATTATAGAGGAATAATGTTCTTATCAGTGCCAGGAAAAGTATTAAACAGAATCATCCTTGAGAGATTAAAAGAATCCATAGACAAGAAACTGAGAGATGAACAAACAGGTTTTCGACAAAACAGATCCTGTACAGACCAGATAGCCATATTGAGAATAATAGATGAACAAAGCTTGGAATGGAATTCACCGCTTTACATCGGATTCGTGGACTATGAAAAGGCATTTGACAGTGTAGACAGAGAATCACTTTGGAAACTGATGAGGCATTATGGAGTTCCCATGAAGATCATAATAAGGAAGACCTATGAAGACATAACATGCAAAGTTCTTCATGAAGGACAACTTACAGAACCGTTTGGAATAAGAACGGGAGTGAGACAGGATGCCTCTTGTCTCCATTTCTTTTCTCACTAGCAATAGATTGGGTTATGAAAACATCGACATCACACAGCAGAAATTAAATCCAGTGGTTTGGTCAGATGTGATGCAGAAGATTAACATTATTTATATAAGGAAGCCCGCCATCTATGCGGCCTATTTTTGCCAGAGATATACCTGACTAGTTTGGTCAGATGTGATGCAGAAAATTAACATTATTTATATAAGGAAGCCCGCCATCTATGCGGCCTATTTTTTTTGCCAGAGATATACTTGACTAGTTTGGTCAGATTTGATAAAGAAGTCATAGAGATACTATTCACACTGCACTACTTGCAGCTCGTTGAAGAGAAGTCACAGCGATATTATTTACGCTACACTACTTGGTAGTAAATCAATGTTACTTACATGAAGTGCAATCTGTACTATTGACAGTGTGTCTTGAATGTGATGATGTCCTTGTTACTGTGGTAATAAACTGTGAATAACTGTACCACAGTCGTTACAACCTTTTCTGACTTATATACGTGGATTGGTGTGTGTGTTATCATGGCTGTACTCTAGAACTTCACATCCTTCCGTTGAGATTTGTACGCCCACACACCATGTCGGCCAGCTGGTAAGCCCGACCTGCTGATTATTTACATCAGCGCTCATATTACAGCACAACAACAGGACTTCTACAGCTAACCATATTATTCTCCAAAATTCATTCATTCATTCATTCATAACCCTCCACTCCCAAAGGAGCATAGGCCTTCAACAAACACATAATAATAATTAAAAACCTCAACAGTGATGGCCAGTATGGCCTATGGGCAATATACATAAAGAAGTCCAGGTTACTACAATGGTCATCAGCTTTAAGGGTCTGTTACCCATGTCATTCGCGTTACAAGATCTGCAGCATATGGACATTAACATTGCTTATTTTCCTGAACCACCATTTACATCCCTATTGCAACAGCGGTTAGCCAGCTCTCTGATGTTCTACAGTGCAACTGTTGTTATTACCTGAAAGTATCCGGCGTTGCCCGGAAGGTATTGTCATTACAACAGTGGAATCCAGCCCGTGTTTCTTGGGCGGAAATTGATGTGCAGTCAAGATTTTTTTCAACGTTCCCAGTCAAGATTTTTCACGTGCAAGGTCATTGGGTTGCAGTACCTCTCAGCGGTGGATCATCCTATCATGGGACTGTGTGTTATTGTACATCATTACTGTTATTCTCGAGGCCAGGATTTTTCGCCAGTTAAGATAAGTGGCTTCATGTTTTGTAAACTGTGCCTCTGTATGTGTGGTAGTTAAGCCTTCCTCTCTGCACATACTATTTATATTCCTTGTTTTTTTATGTTACATGTTTCTTTGTTTTATATGTCATATATGTGTTTATATTTCAGCGGGTTTGGTTGAGCGGAGACTGTCGTAGAATATCCCACTTTACCGAGGGTCTACGACAGCGTTCTTTAGGGACTTTTGCGAATTTCCCGCAGTGGAAATCTCCAGCAAACATTTTTGCTGCGTATTATAGTCCACTGTGTTTGGTTATTTGTGATATAATTGTTTAGTTGTGACGAGATGGTCTACGTTGTTTTCGTATATTTTTTTCTCCGTTCTTTAGTTTTGATTAATTTGTTCGTATTTGTCTGTCTCCCCTTTTCTATCGTTTATTTCTTTACACCTTTTCGTTTATACACTGTGTAGTCGATTGTGTTGTTGGTGATTCGCAGCTGTCGTTACATGCTTTGTAAGATTCTACTTTAGTTTTGCTTTGGTGTTTATTTGATTTCTGCGAACGTTGTCGTTTGTCCTTGATGCTTTGTCTTGTCTTTCCAGTTGTTGTTATTGATTTTTGTTATATACTGTCATTACTATATGCACAATAAGTATATAGGTAATTTGTTGGATTATTGAAAGTTAAATTAATTTTACAAGTTCTTGAGAAAAGACTTGTCACCCACTGAGTTGGGACAGAGTGAGTTATACAGGTTATTAATCTCACATAATTAAACATAATGTCTACATTGGATTACTTTATTGAGCAAGGGAAAGCCCTTGGCAAAACTGGAGATAAATTAGAGGCGTTTGCTCTTGCTGAATATGCCAAAGGGCAAAAGGCTGAAGAAAAGAAACAGAAAATGCAAGTAGAAGAGAGAAAATTCCAATTGGAAATGGAACAAAAGAAATCAGAAAAAGAAGCTGAAGATAGAAAAATACAAATGGAGATGGAGCAAAAAAAGTTAGAAGCTGAAGAGAGAAAAATTCAGCAGCAAAAAGAAGCTGAAGAGAGAAAAATTTAGCAGCAAAGAGAAGCAGAGGAGAGCAAATTCCAAATGGAAATGGATAAACAGAAGTTGGAAGCTGTAGAAAGAAAACAGAAAATAGAAGCTGAAGAAAGAAAACAGAAAATAGAAGCTGAAGAAAGAAAACAGAAGCTAGAAGCTGAAGAAAGAAAGGAAAAAGAGAAAATGTTACATGACGAAAGAGTCTTAGCAATGGAGCTAGAAAAAAATAAAGTTGGTGAATATGGGCAATTCACAAGGTGAATCAAATAATTCTTCTAATAAGGCAAATATTAAACCATATGATATTAAGTTACTTACTTTCAACCCTACCCGAGACGATATTGCATTCTATTTAACTAGATTTGAATTGGCATGCGACTCTCATAAGATAGACAAGTCGCAATATTGTGATCAACTTGGTAGGTTACTTACAGGTGATGCTCAAAACACTATGATGTCGGTGGAAGATGCTGACAAAAATAACTATGATGTTGTCAGAGCGGCCTTATTAAAAAAAATATCAATTGGATGAAGAAGGTTATCGCCTGCGCTTTAAGTCTCTATTGCCAGAGACAGGGAAAGATTGTTCAGATTTTATATCTGATATTCGCCTGACCTTTTCACGATGGGTGGAATTATCAAAAACTGAACATACATATGAGGCCATTGTTGACTTACTGCTTCGTGACAAAGTTATGTCATCAGTTAGTAACCTTTTCTTTCCTTTCTACATGAGAGAAAACCTCCTAACATAAAATATATGGAACAATGCTGTCGTCAATATGTCATGGCACATCCTAATATAACGGTTAGCAACTCTAAAGTCGAAGAAGGTTTACCCGTTGCTTCAGCAACACCATATGGTCCTAATTTGCGACGTAGATCTCAAATTGTTGATCGAAATTTTGGTGGTAGATATAATCGTAATTATGGACAGAACCAATGGGGTCCATCACGTAATGATTCTTCGTCAGGAAACTGGAGGCAATTTAACGGTCCTCAAAATTTTGGTCCCAATAATTATGGAAATTTTGGAAGAGGTAACTACAATAGAGGTTATCAACATTATGATAATTTTCCTCGAAGGCAACAAAATTCATCTAACAGATATGGTGATCAAAGGGGAAATGACAATCCCCACTATGAAAACTGGGATTCAAACCAAAACAATAATTTCAATAGAGAAAATAACAATAATCGCAATAGAAATAATAGACACGATAGATCGCAAGATAACAATAGATCTACAAATGATAGATCGTTTCGTCAAGCTAACTTTGCTCAACAAGAGCCCCAGGGTGTTAATAATCAAGGTAACAATGATAATACTATCCCTAAAGTTACTGCTTGCTCTGCTTTCGATTTCAATAGAGCATCTCAGTGCCAGCAATGCACAACTTTGTTCCAACCTACAGCTTTAACTACCTTGAGTTGCGGTCATCCTCTACCCGCTCTTCCTGCCGCAGCCGCGCATGACGGAAGAGGGTCTCTGATTCTACATAAGGGTTTAGTGAATAATAATCCAGTCTCAGTTCTATTTGATTCTGGATGCGCAACTGTTGGAATTAGACAGTCTCTAGTCCATCCATCCTGTGCAACTAGTAATATGGTGAAATGTGTGACATTCGGTGGGACAGTTGAGATTTTCCCGACTGCCATAGTCCACATTGCCACACAATTTTTCACTGGTTATATACACGCATGTTTGCTCAGAGCACCTATCGCCGACCTTACTGTCGGACAGATACACGGTGTAAAGGTTTGTACACCGGTACAAATTGCTGCTTGGGAACAGCAGCATCCCCTTACTGCTTCTACCTTAGGGACTATGCAAAAATCGTCTCACGTTATACATTCTACTAATTTGGCCAGTCATGTTGATTGCAACTTCTTTACTGCAATTACCGGCGTTTCCTTTGCCACATGTACAAACTTAATTGTTAGTACATACCTATATCTTATGAGTTTCTTTACTTTTCTTGCTGGGCCGGTTAGCTCAGTATCTTCGTCTTTTACGACTTTGTGTCGTACTTACTGCTTTTCTTTTAAACTTCGACTTAGGTCCAAGTTTACCAATGTCTGGTTTTGCATCTTTATTGTTTGCTTCTTGTTTTTCTCTTTGCCCGGTACACAGGCTATAACATCAGTTCAGCCGTTAGTATGTACACATTTATCAAATGCATTTTCTTTGTCTTGTGCAAAATCTCAGATTGTCAGCCATCATGACACTCTTGGTCACAGTTACCATCTTATAGATTTGCCTTTTGACGTGGGTATCAGTGTATACTCACGACTTTTCTTTACATAAACTACATGCTGCTATTTTTCTCCCATACTTTTATAACCCTGTTTAATTCAGGATTTCAAATTAATCTGTACCACTTTCTCTGTTACCTTTTTAGTGTAACGGAGGAAGGTTTGATTATATACTTATAGGGGTAGTAAGTCTACACGGCCACATTTAATAGATAGAAATGTAGGATTGACTATTGTATATTTTATAATCCTACGGTTATCAAACAGAGATTCTCATTTGTATTGTTTCACAGCGTAAACTTTTGGATGTGACTTGGTGTTGTTATATGAAGAATCTCTACAATTTACCAGTATTTCAACATTTGACGTCCCTGTTTACTATTGGACTTTGGACGCTTCTTTAGACGTGTATGATACCCTCTGGAGTACAGTATGGTCTCGGACTTCGAAGTCAACTCCAGATAGTTAATATTGTTATACTTTAGTATACGACATTATGTTAAAGGATATTACATTATGTCACGTAGCGTTTAAAGGATAAGAGAATTATTTAGAGGAAATAATAGATCTGATGTGGAAGATTTGGCTCAAGGAATCCCTGCTGGGTTTTCCCACTTCCGAAGGGTGACGAAGAGGGTAAATTCTCCTAACTCGACAGGTCTGGAAAAGATTGTAAGGAGATATTTGGTCTCTCGCTACCGTCGTCCCCTTCTCAGTTATCTATTATTATTATTCTTTAAATTATATTATATTTTACGAGCCCCTCCTCCCTTATAAAGGAAGATAAACATAGACAATATTCAACATCTAATGGAAGGAACAAAGCGTGGGGTACAGTATATACACCCAATTGGTTTATTGCAATAAAATGAATAGATGGTGAATGATAGTATTGTCGATGGAATTAGTGTCTGCTGTATGTATTATGTGTCTCACAATTCAAGTGTGTTTCATCATGGATGACGAAATTTTGTGGCATTGATTAGGTGAGTTTCCTTTTTCGTGGACTTAGCTTTTCAGCCCCTGGCTGATAGTGAAGTGAGGTTAGTTCTCCGGTCTCCTGACGTTGCCCCCGGTAGGTCTTGAATGGTTCGGATTTGCCTTCTCTGTGCTCGACTCCGTATTCTGCGCTGGGATTGGACTGTCGTGCAAGGCTCCACCATAGACTGAAGACAAATACGACGGCTTCATTAATTTTCTAGCTTTAGAAAGCAGTCTTTCCCTAAGCCGTCCCTCTGCCAGTCATCTCAGATTTTAGTCTCTAACATCATATGTCTAGAGCCTAATCTTGAATTCAAGTTTCTCCTGTCTGTCCTTTATTATATTTCTCTGCCCCAGTGGCAGTATTATAATTCTTTAGACTGATTTATCGTCAGCTTAACCCGATGAATTATTATAAATGTCAGTTAAACCAACCAACTTTTATCATAGAAATGTCGGCAACAGTATTCTAGTTCTGTGCCTCTAGCCTAATCGTCATGTCATTATGATGAATTTAACAATTAATTGGACATCCGTGTTTTAGAATTGTCTGACAACATTATCACACACTTCATGTCTGGTCGCATCGTCATATAATTTATAATGAATATATGTCACGGTCTGTCAACATTATCGTTAATATTAATTTCCGTTAGTCTAAACGTCGGGTCGAAAATAATCAAATAATATGGAAATTAATAGCTATATATATTCCCGTTATACATTATTATGAACATGTTGTACATATCCCGTGGGATCATAAAATATACCCGATCACATGTGGCTGGATGTGATCGTAAAACAAAAATATGAATAAAGTAAACATACCAATCTTGCGTCGATTTTGCAAGGTACTACACATTTCATCACATTATATTCTAGCGAGATTTCACTTACCTACTCAAAGATGGACGCTAACCCGCAATTAGACACGTGGCTTCAGTGCTTTTAATGCGAGAATTCGCCGATAATTGGGTTAGACCTAGCTTTCTTGGTTCCCTGGGGCGTAAGTGAAAAAATGGCCGTGTTGGCGCACTTTTAGCGGGACATTTCCGCTTGGACACGTGATCCATAGCGGGCATCATGTGACCTTAGCCTCATTCCGACGCTCCAATCAATAATGTTAAAAGTCACGTGATGTTTTCCTAAGTGGCCTAAACTGGTTCTCCCAAGTTCAAGCAGTTCTAAATTAAAACGGATTTCTCGCTACCGAGGTCATTGGTCAACAATGACGTCGTATCTAAAAATAGCATTAAACGCGAGGAGAAAATACCGAACGCTAGGAGAATTTCCGCAAGTGACACTTCCCGGGACTTTGCAATCATGCATTGAGGATGAGAAAAAATGATGTCACGTAAATAATAAAAAAAATGAAGAGAAGATTGGGCAAGTTGTCACACATTATGATATCATATAACCTTTTGATGATAATATGTCGGTGTCAATATATTGCTGTAGATTACGATGTTAAAAGTATAATATGTTTATGACATCTCTATTTTTTGTAACTTATCATTGCGAGACATGTTTTTTTTTTGTTGGGATATATGAAGTCATGTGAATGAAATTTTTTCTAGCATTGTAATGTTGCGTTTGTACCCAGCACTTTATTGTGCGATTTGGTAGCGCCTCTTTTACATAATGTCTGTATTTTGAGACAATATTTTCTCTAAGCTTGTGAGTTTTTTTTTTATTTGTCTTCTCACCCGACGCTCCATTTTGCGTCAGTATAGCCTGATATTATGGCAGTATATATGTCTATGCCCATCGTCAGCGCATCATTTGTGCGTTGTGTTATATATATATATATATATATATATATATATATATATATATATATATATAACAAAATGGGTCATACAGGTGCGGATCAAATTCACTCAATAAGTCATAGACTGAACTCTAGATTTCTATTTACATAAATAATTAAAAAATATTGAATTATTTGATCATCAGGGTTATAATGAATAAAATTGATTTTGTCCCATAAATTTATGGATTGTGTATCATCCTAGGAAAATATCAATACGTGGGGGAATTTTAACAAAGAGCGACCATATGCTGCGTCAGTATGTTACTTAACTAGCAAGAAGGGCACAGTTGATTTCTGGTTATTAACTGCTGGTTTCGCTTGAAGTTTTGACTATTCCTTCTCTTCAGGAGTCGAGTGTTTTGGTAGCAGCACGTCCTTTGCAATGCCGGGGTAACTGCTCTGACTGCCTCGTCAAGTACCCTCAAGATCCGTCTATTATAGGTGTCTAGCGTCGACTTCTGGCAACTGATACAAAAAAACTGAGATAAACTAAAGATCGAATCTCCCTTCATTCCTGATGTACGTATCAGGCAACCTCCGCTTCCTTCCACCATTTCATCTTCCTCAGAAGTTCTCGCGATGCCCCTGAGCATTAAATCGCAACCCGTTGAGTCGGATGAAAGTGTTTTAGGAGAGCGGAAAACGATAAATGTATCATTGTCATATATATATATATATATATATATATATATATATATATATATATATATATATATATATATATATATATATATATATATATATATATATATATGTACACAATAAATCTGAATTAAAATAATATCTATACATATATCACAATGTCCTCATCATGCACTCCTTGCTCCCTATGGAGCCTGGAGCTACCTCTGCTATTTGTTCCTTGTGAGGAAATCCGCACAAAGTCACTAGCTCTTGCAGTGGTGGTTTATGTGGCAAGTTATTTTATGTGATGAGGTTGTCAGCCCCATATGCAACTGTACATCCATAAGCAATAAATACAAATATAAAATAGTAAAATGTACATGTTACAACTTACCCCAATATATTGGGTGGATAATTATAACCAGACTTGATGCACAGAAAGGCCGTAGTGTCATGCAACTGTTTAAGATGTAGTTGTCCCTCAGGTGGTTAATTATCTGATTAACATAAACTCTGACTCTTTACGCTATATATATATATGATTCCACTTCTTATAAGAATGTTTCTTCATGTACAATCTTGTTCCGTTTCCTGTATTTATTCTCATCGTACTTGTTTTTGTCCCTATGTCTGTCTTGTCAAACCCTCTTACTGTGATTTCTCATCTAATATTTTCATTTCGACCTTCATCTGGTTTACGATTTGTGAAAAGAAGAGCCAAGTCGTTGGCAGATTCTAGGTACTCAAGCTCTTTGTCAAAATCAACAGTTTTCCGTTTGTTTTGGCTGAGTCACAAAATCTTTTTATGGAAAAATTCTCAAATGCCGCAGAATTCCACAGAAAATACTTTTGCTATGATATACATACACTTACTAGCGGTCATACCCGGCCCAGCCCGGGTCTATGTCGGAATAGCTGCAAGTCGGGCTTGGTGCGGTATCGTTTTAGGAAGGTTTAAAGTGCTATCGAATAATGTTAAAGGCAATAAGATTATTTCCAGTTAGAAAAAAATAATTAAAAAAAAAATGTACCCAAAAAAAAAAAAAAACCCACACACACACACACACACACACACACACACACACACACACACACACACACACAAAACACACACACACACACACTCTCACACACATACACAAAACATGTCCCGTCTGTCCCTTCTGTGCCGTATGGGACGTCTGCCCCGTCCGACTGTCCCGTCTGTCCCGTCTGTCCCATCTATCTATCTATCTATCTATCTATCTATCTATCTATCTATCTATCTATCTATCTATCTATCTATCTATCTATCTATCTATCTATCTATCTATCTATCTATCTATCTATCTATCTACCTATCTATCCGTCCGTCCGTCCGTCTGTCTGTCTGTCCGTCCGTCCGTCCGTCCGTCCGTCCGTCTGTCTGTCTATCTGTCTATCTATTTAAATTGCTATCGAATAATGTTAAAGACATTAAGATTATTTCCAGTTGGAACAAACATTCTTTTTTTTCTTTTAAATAATGTTACCCATCGCACACACAATAAAACGCTTTTCAGGGCAAATTTAGTGAATGTAACGTATTCTTAGAGCCGTATCGTGAAAAACTCTACATAGCTGAGTTATACATACACGCACATTTATACATTTGCATTCATGCACATACGTAGCTTCACACATACGCTCTTATGTATTCAAATGTATGCATGTACAGTACTAATGCCCTTTCCTCTATAAAATAATGCTATAATTACATTACATATAAAACCACACACGCGTAGTTTCACTTGCATACTTAAACATAAAAAGGAAGGAGAATAGTACTAAATAAAATAAAGTAATAATTTCCCTCTAAAGACGTTGTGCGCTTCTTCTAACAAAACCATTTTTGCAGAATCCAATACCATAATACCCGCCGTAAGTACTTCGGTCGGTCGATCACATTTTGCACACCGTCATTTGCACACTTTTTCTATTTTCGAGAGAGTACATTAACTTTTAACCACAGCAAAGGGGTTGCACCTGTAGTTGAAAGCTAGACAATAATTGTATTGTTTCCCCTTATATGAACTCTCCCGAAAATAGAAAAAGTGCGCAAATGAAGGCGTGCATGAACAGTTTGATTATGGAAAGAAGCCAACAACACGATTGATAAACAGTACATGAACTGGAGTTTCGTCAAACTTCAAACGTTGTTCTCAGAGGCAGTAAGTCGACCAGGGCAAGATTTTAAAAGATGCACGAACAATTACGAGACATGTTGTCATAAAAGAAATGTTAGTTATTTAGTCAATTTACTGTCCATTAGATCATTCTCACTGCTCCACTTGTCATTTAGGTAAGATTACTCCATGTCTTCATATTTAATACATCCATATAATTTTCATTACAAATATCTAGTGACCGTCGCCTGCAATGAAATGACCACAGTAGTGATAGTACTATCTGCAATACATGTAACAGAAACAACACACTATCATTAATAACCTGTCAATGTTGACGGGTTATTGCTAGTAAAATATAATAATAATAATAAATTCTTTAAGCACCAAACACGGCGCATAAGGCAGAAACCAGTGCTCTCCAGGTTGTTCGTTGTGACGCCACTCCTCTTAGCTCTTGCACATTATTTAGGCCCAACGTTCTTCCTTCTCTTATTATTGTTCTTCTGAGTGTTTCTTTTGGTCTTCCTTTTTTCCGCTTACCCTCAGGAACCCAAGTGAGCGCCTGTAGTGGTATTCTGTTGTTTTGCATTCGTAGGACATGACCGATATATGACCATCGTCTTTTCCTTATATAGTCGGAGACATATTTCTGCCTAGAGTCTTCTCTTATTTGTCGATTAGTCTTGAATTCTTTCCAACTGATGTTCATGAGTTTTCTAAGACATTTGTTCTCGAATGTATTCAGCTTGTTCTCCAATGATTTTGTTATTTTCCAACTCTCACAGCCGGATGTTAACACTGAGATAACATTTGAATTAAACAGACGAAGCTTGGTATGTATATTCAATGATCGTAATTTCCAAATGTTAGATAATCTATTGAAGGCGCTAGCTGCCAAAGCAATTCTAGTGTGGATTTCTCTTGTTGTGTCACCATCCTGAGTCATTTTACTGCCTAAATAATTAAAACTTTCAACTTTCTGTAGTTTTTCCCCGTTCAAGATGATATCAAAGGTCTCGTTAGAAAAGTTCATAGCTTTAGTTTTAGAGGCATTTATTTGGAGACCTATTTTAACCGAGAGATGACACAAATTATTTATTGCTTCTTGGGATTGTCTTGGTGTTGAACTTAAGAATGCTACATCATCTGCGAAATCCAGGTCCCCCAGGAATTTTCCATTTGTCCATTTCATACCCAATTGTTCATTGTGGGTATAGTTTCTCATAACCCAATCAATAGCTATTCCAAAAAGTAGTGGTGACATAATACAGCCTTGTTTCACCCCTGTTTCTACTGTAAACCATTCTGTATTCCCTTTTTTTTGTTCTAACACAACATCTTGCATTGTCATATAGCGCTTTGATTATATTCACATATTTTGTTGGAAAACCATAGATTGTAAGTATCTTCCACAATGATGGGCGGTGTAGACTATCAAAGGCTTTTTGAAAAATCGACGAAGGTGATAATAAGTGGCGATTGCCTTTCCACTGATTCTTCTATAATTGTTCTTAGTGTGAATATTTGATCAATACATAATCGTTTCGGCCTGAAACCCGCTTGTTCTTCTCTGATCTTTTCGTCAGCATGCAATTTAAGTCTTTCTAACATCATGCAACATAATAATTTTCCAGGTACGATAATAGAGATATACCACGCCAGTTATTACAGTCTGATAGATCACCTTTCTTCGGTAACTTTACAATAATACTGTCTTTCCATTGTTGTGGTGGTTGTTCTTCTCTCCATACTTCATTTATAATATCTAAAATTCTCAAGAGGTTGTTATCGTTAACTGCTTTAATCATTTCCCCTGAAATTTCGTAAACTCCAGCAGCTTATAATTTTTTTAATCTTTTAACGGCTTGTTTGATCTCGTCCAGCGTGAATTCATCGCAAGTTATTGGCAAGGTGGTTGTGGGTGTTTCATTATTAAAATCAGGTGTTACTGTTGGTGGTGGTCTGTTTAGCACCTCCATGAAGTGCTCAGCCCATCTCTTCATTTGTTCTTTTTCTGTTGGTATTGAATTCCCTAATTTACCTTTAACAGGTGTTTCCATAGCAGTAGGCTGGTGACATAGTTGTTTTGTAATTTTATAAAGGCACCTACTATTACCAGTTCTTGCAGCATTTTCAGCTTCTACGGCCAGTTCATTGATGAAATGTCTTTTATCTCTTCGAGTTTTTGTCTTCACTTCTTTATTTAACAAGTTATAAGTTAGTTTGCAAGATTCAACTGCATTATGTGTACTTGCCGCTAGTAGTTTAAGTTTTGCTGTTTTCCTTTCTTGTATTTTATCCCAAGTATCTTCTCTCATCCATTTTTTCTTTTTATGTACTAGGTATCCGGTGGTCGCTACTGCTGCTTCTGTCATTGCTGTTCTCAGTTGTTCCCATTTAGTATCGATTGTCTTGGTGGTGACATCGTTGTCAATTTTGCCTAAAGCATCGAAATAGTTGTTCATTTTGACATTATATTCCTCCTTTATATCATTTGATTGCAGTATGTGAGAAGATGAAACAAATGAAGATGAAGATAACATAAAGATGGAAGAACTGAAGGCAGCACTGGAGAAAATCAAGATGGGCAAAGCAGCAGGGCATGATGGTATAACACCAGAAATGGTTAAGTACATGGGAGCATCAGGCGACCTATTACTCTTAAGGGTCCTACAGGCAGCATGGTGCAACAAGACCATACCAAAAGATTGGGAGATTGCCATCATAACACCAATTTTCAAAAAGGGTGACAATCGACAGTGTGGAAACCATAGAGGCATATCCCTTCTCAGTGTCCCTGGTAAAATCTACTCTAGAATCCTAGAGCAGAGACTCCGACGCCTAGCTGAGCCAGAATTGGATGAGGTCCAGTGCGGATTCCGAGCAAACCGAAGTACTCAAGACCTAATCTTCACACTCAGACAGCTGAGTGAAAAGGCCCTTGAGTATAAGAGTGAGATCCATCTTTGTTTCATAGATCTGGAAAAGGCGTTTGACAGGGTCCCCTGGAGCAAACTTTGGGACTGTTTGGCAAGGAAGAATATTCCAGCACCTCTGATTCATGCTATACAGAGCTTCTACAAGTCTTGCAGAAATTATGTGAGGACAGCAAACCATAAGTCAGAAGAGTTCAGGACCACCACTGGTGTAAGACAAGGTGATATCCTATCCCCTTACCTCTTCTTACTCCTTATGGACGATGTCATCAAGGCATGTAAGGAGAGAACAAGAAAGTATTCAGTGGGATACTGGAAGATGAGACAGGTCTATATTTCGGAGCTGGCATTTGCTGATGATGTTGCCCTGATTGCTAAATCAGAGGCACATCTCCAATCCAACCTGCAAGTCTGGAAGGAAGAGCTGGAGAAGAGAGGGATGGTCGTAAGCAGCTCTAAAACAAAATCCATGGTGATATCACGAGAAGAAAGAAGACATCAGATTAAGCTGGGAGAACAGGTCCTGGAGCAGGTCGACCACTTTAAATACCTCGGAGCTATTATAGACCGAAAGGGAGGCATCAAAGAAGAGTTGGCCACTCGAAAAGCAGCAGCTGGGAGACTTTTTCAGGCCATAAATAGAGGATTCCTCAGCAAGAGAGATGTTGGTAAGAAAACGAAAATGGCTGTATACCGCTCCACCTATGTCCCAGTCTTGACTTATGGATGCGAGTCATGGGCAATGACTACAACCCACAAAAGCCAGATCCAGACCTCAGAAATGAGGTATCTGAGGAAGGTGGTTGAAGTAACAAGAAGAGACATGGTACGCAACCAGACGATACGTCAAGGCCTAAATCCTACCCCCTGCAGACCCAAGTAGAACAGTCCCAACTAAGATGGTTTGGCCATGTCTGCAGAATGGGAGAAGATCGGATACCACGACAAGCATGGGAAACAAAGAGCCAAGGATCCAGACCCCGAGGACGACCCATTAGACAATCTCTGAAGGACCGAGGACTAGAATGGAACCAGGCCAGGAGGAAGACAGCCGATAGGATAGTCTGGCGCTCTCTTTTCCAAACCTCTACACCTCACGGTAGAAGGGGAACGACTAAGTAAGTAAGATTGCAGTATGTGTACATCTATTCTTCTATTTTTATTCTGTTGGTATAACTTCTTCAGTTTAATTCTCAGTTTAGCTATGCAGAGGTTATGATCGCTTCCGATCTCTGCACCTCTGTATGCTCTGACGTCTTGAACTGATGAGCGAAATTTAGCGCTTATGCAGAAGTGATCTATCTGGTTCTTAGTTCTGCCATCAGGTGAATTCCATGTTATCTTGTGGATATTCTTATGTGGAAAGATGGTGTCTGCCACAACGAGGTTTGATATTTCACAAAGTTCTAGAAGTCTTTCGCCATTTTGATTCATACAGCCTATGCCATGAGTACCGAGATATCTTTGTACTCCATCGTTGTTGTCACCTACTTTGGCGTTAAAATCACCCATGACTGCTATTATGTCATGCTTGGGTATTGTGTTGATGGTACTTAGAAGTGCTTCATAGAAGTCATCTTTTGTGGTATCAAGAGCGTCGTTAGTTGGTGCATAACATTGTACAATTGAGAGCTTGAAAAATCGTGTCTGAAATCTAGTTAATATTAGCCTCTCATTGATAGGTACCCAGCTGATAAGCGATGCTGCTGCTTTCTGTGTCATTAAGATAGCTACTCCCTCTGTGTGACGATTATCATTACTACCAGAGTATATAATTTGCTTTTTTTCTTCTGAAATATATTTTATGCCCTTCCCCGTCCATCTACACTCGCTGACACTCAATATGTCCAACTTATAATTATCCATTTCTTTAATTACTTCTTCCAATATAATGCATGAGCGCAATTCCCATGGCACATTTAAAAATTAAACATTGTTCATGAATCCTGATGTAGAACATTTGCATAATAGAAAGCAACGCACTGTAAATTTAAGTAAAAGCTCAACACAGCTGGTATTATTCAAACTTTCCTTGTCAGGAATCGTGATTTAAAAAACTTACAAAACATAAATCAACGCACTTCTTCTAAATTTAACGAAAAAGGATACAATTTATGACTTTTATAGTTTCTAAGCTAAGGGCGTTAACCGTTGTTTTTACGTCCCTTAAGAATGAAAGGAGTTCGGGAATCTTCTAGAACATACACAAATCTTGTAGCACAAACATAGCTGAGAATTAATCAAACTTTTCTTGTCAGGGATCCCGATTAAAAAAATTTTCATGACAGAAAGCATCGCACTGTAAATTTAAGTAAAATAATGTACACATACACACACAACACATGTCCCGTATGGGACGTCTGTCCCGTCCGTCCCGTCTATCTATCTATCTGTCTGTATGTCTGTCCGTCCGTCTGTCTGTCTATGTATTTAAATTGCTATCGAATAATGTTAAAACATTAAGATTATTTCCAGTTGGAAAAAACATTCTTTTTAAAACAATAATGTTACTCGTCGCACGCACATCAAAACGATTTTCACACTGAATGGAGTTCGCGAATCTTCTAGAACATACACAAATCATGTAGCACAAACATAGCTGAGAATTAATCAAACTTTTCTTGTCAGGGATCCCGATTTATAAAATTTTCATAACAGAAAGCATTGCACTGTAAATTTAAGTAACAGCTTTACATAGCTGAGTATTATTTAAAGTTTCCTTGTCAAAAACCCGGGTTTAAAAAACTTACACAACCGAAAGCAACGCACTTCTAAATTTAACGAAAAAGAATAAACATTATGACTTATATAATTTGTAAGTTACGTCCCTTGCCCCTTGAGATAAGAATGAACTAAGTCCCCTGAGATAAGAATGAAAGGAGTGAAGAACAATTCACTGCTCAGTCTCCTGAAGTTGTACTATGACGATATATACCTTAAAACATTTCCTGAGAAATGTCCAATACGCTAGTGAAAACCGCATCAAAATACGTTCAGCCGTTCTCGAGTTATCAGATAACAGCGAGAAAGACATTTTTCATTTTATGTGTATATGTATATATATATATATATATATATATATATATATATATATAATATATATATATATATATATATATATATATATATATATATATATATATATATATATATATATATATATATATATATATATAATTGACACACGGTAGATGTTACTGCAAGGTCATGTGCTGGAATCTGTTCTTCCAACATTTTTGTTCTATTTGGCTTTAACTTTCGTTTGTCTACCTTCTCCGGTAGGTTAATACATTTACTTCAGAGGAGAC
This sequence comes from Oreohelix idahoensis, assembly GCA_024509875.1. Classification (NCBI taxonomy): domain Eukaryota; kingdom Metazoa; phylum Mollusca; class Gastropoda; order Stylommatophora; family Oreohelicidae; genus Oreohelix; species Oreohelix idahoensis. The sequence goes on from JAMPIV010012675.1 coordinate 23,735, forward strand.
TTTCATGATTAACATGAAAGTCTACAAGTACTAAAATCATAAATCTCTGTCGGATTTTTTTGGTTGTACATGGCTTCTACAGATTCCAGCACATGACCTTGCAGTAATATTTACCGTGGGTCAAATATACATATATCAGTTATCTTCTAATTCATCTCGTCTTCACCTTTCTTCTTTATCCAGTTCACGTCCTTCCTTTCACTTTTTTTCTTTCCTCTTATATTTATTTTGCTGATCTGCGTCCCTTCTTGTCTCAGTCTTATCCTCTTTTCTTCTTCTTTCTTTCTTTCTTTCTTTCTTTCTTTCTTTCTTTCTTTCTTTCTTTCTTGTTCTTAAAATCATTCAATTTTAACTAACCTTTTTATTCAGTCCTGGTTGCTCTGAATGTAAAATTCTTTTGTTAGATTGGTAGTAGCCATTCTGAGACGCTGAAAGCTTGAATGATGTTTGCACGTTAAAGGATTTGTTTCCTTTAAAAAGTTCATCCGCTTATACACATCAGCCACTAATGCCGCTATTCATAAAAAATCTCTTAACAGCGTAATGCACCTTTTTTCACCAGCGAAATTAGACTTCAGTAAAATAACGGTTGTATTTATGTCTTGAGTCTTATGCTGACAAAGCAGCATTATTGTCAGTGTTAATTTGGTCTTCCCCACGTGATCAATAAGAAGGGTAAGTGTGGCTTAGCAGTGTAAAAATAGTTAAATATTATGCAAGATTGCAAGGAATCTCTTATATATTTGTTTCTCCGTCGGTGAAACTGTGATTGTCTGTGTTTTTTTTTTGGTATAAATATCAACGGATAATACATGATATGTAATGCATTCGGTGCGTCAGTTTTGTCGACAACGCTAATTGTTGCAACATTTCCTCTTAATAATTCTTTTGGCCCTTCTCTCGAGGACTTCAGTTTGTTGAAAGTTTTACAGTATTAGATGAAAGACAATTACATATCTTCTTCTATTCTGTTGCTAGTGTCATTACAATACTTGTTTTATGTGGAGTTGTGTTACATATTATGTGCATATGAAAACTAGTGCAAAATCAGCTTAAAAAAGAAAATGGTATGGAATCAGTTTTACAAAATTAACGGTACACAGGAAACACGGGATGTTTAGTTGTTCACCCTTCGTCAGCCATAGTAACAAACAGACAACATATACAAATATAGACAAATCATAAGAAAAAGATAATGGACACTGCAACCACGTAGAAAAAATTATGAATGAATAAAAAAATAGATATACCCCAGACGCTTACCATCATTGATGGAAGCATTCTGTAAAAGACAAGTAATGTCACACTGAAAAAGGGCAATGGTACATGCGTCAATATAAAAATGATCCATTAGTGTTGTAATGTAAATAAAAATGTATGGTATATTAAAGATGAACAGGCGTTTGCAGAAGGTAATTCGGCGATAAGTGCCAATAGCGCAACTGACTATGTAAATTTGGCTCGTGCAGAGTATGCACTTGCACGTGCGCACATACCATTTCCGAATTGTTTATTCTTGTCACACCAAGATCATAGAAATGATACCATGAGAAAGCATGATTGGAAAGCGCGCGAGAGAAACGAAGTATTAGGCCACAAAAACATACAGAGAAAGTATATGCAACGTCTCATCAGACAGGCAGATGAGTTCTTTTGGGTTTCTGTCCCTGTCACACCATCGACAGCATCAGAATCGTTTGCGCAAATATTACCACAACCCACAAGTTTCATCTGCTTGTAGTAGATTTACAATATTAAAAATAGTTTTTATTCATAGAGTACAGTATACAAAACAAAGCTATTCTACGGTGATATGTTCTTCTTCTTCGTACACTCTCAGACATCTACTTGAATATTTTCAAAGAAAGCAATAGTCAGCTTCAGGCTATTTGTATATTGTTACGCACGGATCATTATTATTTTTTGTTTGTATGATCATTTTTCGTATGTATGATCATTTTTTGGACTGAAGTGTGTATTATATATATTTACGGTCAAAGGGACAGAACCCGAAATATTGATACTGCTATTTTTTAGGAGTTTACCTTCTCTTGTATAGAGACACGTTCGGTCTATAATTTCTTGAACGAAGCGTGACCATATCTCCTTATTTGGTAGTATCAGTCAACTGTTGTAGATGCCTGAAACCTTTCTTAACGCTTCTTTTCATGACCATAAAAGGCGCGACTGTGTAAGACTTTTATCTCGAATGTTCTTAGAATCGTCTTATTGTGAACGGCGACTCAGAGATTGTCGTTCTGCGCATGTCTCGACTTGGTTTTCGTTTGTTGTTCCGGCCAGCTCGGGGAGTTTAGAAATGGTCTAAGTCGCGAGCAGACGCGACCTGCGTCTTGTGATTTTCTGAGGGAAATACATTGTCTTTGTGAGTTAGTTAGCTAACTAGACTATTTCCCAGTATTATTCAAGCCTGCCTGGAGGCATATGTTCATGGTTGATTTTCCGAAATAAGGTAATTCCTCTTGTATCGAACTTTATGCTATCATCTAGAGGTTCGTCATTTTGTCGCTTTTTGCTCGCCTGTGTGATTCAAAATGGAGAGGTACTTTGACTAGGATTAAGTCACCGGTATCTTTATACCTGAACTAGTTATATATATATGGGTCGCTCTAGACCAACAAGACTATTGTCTGTGTTCCAGGATTCGTTATATCAGAGATCACGTCCAAGTCAGATGGTTAGACTTAGGAAGGTTATAAAGGTCGAGCTGACCTGTAATCCATGTATGCTATTCACGTGCAGACAGTAAACGGACTGATTGTATACATCTGTTCTGCTAGCATCAGAAAGGGAATATTTATTATTGTCTATGAACAGTGATGATCTGCAGCTGACACTGTTGCAGAATTTATATATATATTATTTATACAGCTTCACGAACTAGAACTCTATGATTTTGAATGCTGAACTCGTTGAACTATGTTGATGATATAAATATCCTGACTGTTTTGTGGCGTGCAATAAATGGAAAAAATTATATACAACGAAGTTACCATTTCTATGACTCTACACATCATGTTGCCTGTGTTATACTCTGTGAACTGTTCTACTACCACATACACAGCAACATCCAAAAATCAGAGAAGACACCTACATCTTGCACTTTAATACCAGGTGTCGATAGGGGTGGCAAGTGGTCGTCAATCTTATACGGAGCTAACGTACCTGGCATTGTGGCGCACCATTATCATTTAGCCTAAATCCACCCTTATCATTTTTGGTGGCCATAGGTTGGTTTACTCTGATACCAGCTATCAAGGGGGTCAACAAACCCAGACATCATCATCAAGCTTTCAAAATTACAGTTCAACTCACTTCCTTCAAGAAAAGCTACTTTTGATGAAAGATTTTGAAAGTACCCGGCAGTACTGACAGTTGTTGATATTTTGAAACTACCCGGCGCTGCTCGGCAGTATTGAAGTTTGTCTACATCTAGAAGGACAAGTACCGAGCGAATGGATTTCCTGATCTGTTAAGAAGAAGGACAAGTGCCGTAACAACTGTTCCGGTCTGAAAGGTACTGTTGCAGATTCAGAAGGTCAAGTTCAGAAGCTGTTTCCTGTCAGAAGCTCATTTCCCTCGTCATGGCTGTCTATGGGAGCAGATGTTAATCAACGTTGGATCTTTATCCTCAGAATGCTGACGACATCCTGTTCTGCACCGTGCTGACGTTTGGGACATATAGAAGTTAAGTGGCCTGTTTTGTTTGTGAACTGTGCCCTTATGTTCTAACTGAGCCTTCTGTCTATCACATTTTCGCACTATTTACATGTTTATATGTTATATGTTATTTGTATTTGTATATTTATATGTTTATATTCAGCGGGTTTTCTCGGTTGGGCGGTGTCTTTCAGTAGAAGATACCACGTCACAGAGGTTCTACTGTTAGCGTTTTCGTTAGGGACTATGCGAATTTCCTACTGTGAAATTTGCTAGCGACAATCGTTGCTATATCTGTTTAGTTGTGACGAGTTGTGCTTTATTTTTGTTTCTTGTATATTTTTTTTCTTTTTCTTTTCTCTCTTTCTTTGTGTTTTTTTTAGTTTCGATTTCGATTGTTTGTATTTGTAGGTCTCCCCTATCTATTATTCAGTTCTTTAAGTATATTTTTGTGTATACACTGTAGCGTCATTTGTTTGTCATATCTTCGCATTTTGTCATCACATTTCTTTTTAGTTTCGCTGTTTATTTATTTGACTTATGCGAATGTTTTCATATTGTTTGATCTTTGTTATTGTTTACATTGACTCTGATCTTTGTTGTTGTTTACATTGACTTTGATCTTTGTTGTTGTTTACATTTGACTTTGATCTTTGTTATTGTTTACATTGTTGGTGACCTTTGTTATTGTTTACATTGTCTTGTTATTGTTTGCATAGTTCTTGCATAGTTAGCTTTCACTATTGTTACATATATGCTCATGCACTATTGATCTATAGTGCACTTATCATAACTAACTGGTGGTTTTTTTTGCTTATGCACTATTGTAGTGCAGTTATGATAAATAACTGATGGTTATGCACTGATTTGTGTAGTGCACTGATAATTAAGAGGTGATTTGTGATATTATTATACATTTGATAATACAAGTTGGTGTCAAGTCTTGTTGCCCACAGAGATTGGAGTAAACATAGTGATTATACAAGCACTTTATTAAGTCTGGTTGCTATTAAGATTGAAATAAGATAATTAATTATTTCAGGTTCTGTACTCACATTTTAGACATCATGTCTACATTTGAGTACTTTATTGAGCAGGGTAAAGCCCTTGGGAAGACAGGTGATAAATTAGAAGAATTTGCGACTGTTCAATATGCCAAGGCATTGAAGTCGGAGGAAAAGAAAATGAAAGAACTAACTGAACAAAAGAGAATAGATGCTGAAAATTTAAAACTGCAGATGCAGGTAGATGAAAAGAGATTACAAATGGAAATGGAAAAACAAAAAAGAGAAGCAGAATCACAGGAGAAGAGACTTCAGGCTGAGGTTGAAAATAAGAGACTTGAAAAAGAAGCTGAAAATAAGAGACTTGAAAAAGAAGCTGAAAATAAGAGACTTGAAAAAGAAGCTGAAAATAAGAGACTTGAAAAAGAAGCTGAAATTAAGAGACTTGAAATAGAGGCTGAAGAAAGAAAGTTACAGGCTGAGGCTGAAGAAAGAAGGTTACAAAGAGAAGCTGATGAGAGAAAAGCAAAAATGGAGCATGAAGAAAAACTCTTAGCTTTGGAGTTAGAAAAGTTGAAGTTATCTAGTAATGCTAATGATGCTAATAAGGTATCATCTGCTAATAAGTCTAATGCTGTTGATTTCAAGCTTAATTTACCAGCATTCAATGCTTCAATTGATGATATAACATTTTATCTAGATAGATTTGAAAGTGCATGTAAGGTGCATAATATAGATAAAACATTATATGTTTATCATCTGTCCAAGATACTTAGAGGTGATGCTTTGACTTTATTGGGTATGGTAGATGTGCCTGACAAAAACAACTATGAGGTTGTCAGGGCGGCATTGTTAAAGAAGTACCAACTTAACGAGGACGGATATCGTCTTAAATTTAAAAAAACATGTTACCAGAAACTGGAGTTGAATTCTCTGAATTCATCTCAGGCATCCGTCTTACTTTTTTACGATGGGTTGAGTTGTCTAAAACAGAGAGTACATTTGAAGCTCTTATGGACTTACTACTTAGAGACAAGGTTATGTCTTCTGTTAATGAAGCTTTTCTTTCTTTTCTTCATGAGCGTAAGCCTAAAAACATAAAAGAAATGGAAGAATACTGTAGCCAGTATGTTACTGCGCATCCTCACATAACCATTAGCAACTCTAAAGTAAGAGAAGGTCTGCCAGTTGCTTCGGCAGCACCTTATGGCCCAAATTTTATGCGTAAATTTCAGGGTAGCCAGCAAAATTTCAATAAAAAGAGTAACCGTAATTATGCCCAGAATCATAGTAATCAATTCCAGGGTGATTCTTCTTCCCAGAACTGGAGACATCCTAATACTACACGTTATTCTACTCCGGTTAACTTTAGAAATTTTCACAAAGGTAATCGGTATAGAGGAAAATATTTTTCTCAGAGACCTCAATACCAGGATAATAGAGGTTCTCAACAGTATAGAGATGGTAATGACAGTTATGGAAACTGGAACTCAAACCAGGATAAAAATTACAGTAGGGACTTTAATGATAATTGCAGAGGCAATAATGGTCGCGGTAGATCGCAACATAAGAGAAAAAAATATCAACAGACAAACTCTGTTCAACAAGAATCTCAGGGAGTAGATAAACAGGTTAATGATAATAAAGACCATAATGCCATCGGATGCTCATCTTTTGATTTTGGTAGGGCAAATAAATGTATCCAATGCAGTACTTTATTTGACCCGAAGACCGTTACTACTTTAAGCTGTGGTCATCCTTTGCCCGCTCTTCCTGCTAATGTTGCTCATGATGGGAGAGGTTCTCTTATATTACATAAGGGGCTTGTAAATAGTAATCCAGTCTCAGTGTTGTTTGACTCTGGATGTACTACTGTCGGGGTTAGGCAATCTCTTGTAGATCCATCCTGTGCTACAGGAAAGGTCATCAAATGTGTCACATTTGGTGGCACGTTGGAAAAGTATCCTACTGCTATAATACACATTGCTACTCCTTTCTTCACGGGAGAGGTCCACGCGTGTCTACTTCCAAACCCTATTGCGGACCTTATTATTGGTCGTATTCACGGAGTTAGGGAATGTACCCCACAGCAGATTGCTGTTTGGGAAGAGCAAAACATTGAAGCTACCAATGCGGTGGTCACAAGAGCACATGCTCTGGATCCACCTCAAACTTCATTAACTAATAATGATGAAGTAAATGACCAAGATAGTCACTTGACTATTACACGTGACTCATTTATCAAATTGCAAGAAGAAGATCCTTCTTTACAAAAATTCTTCATTCTAGCAAAAAAAGGTGATCCTAATCAAAATACTAATAGAAAATCTTGGATTTCTATGAAGAACGGCGTACTTGTACGTATGGTACAAGACTCGACTACGTCCACTCATTCACAAATTCTTGTGCCTAAGAGCATGAGATTGCAAATATTGCAACATGCTCATGACTCGCAATGTGCTGGACATATGGGTTTTTTCCCGTACAAAGTCGAGAGTTCTTGCGGCTTTCTTTTGGCCATTTGTGAGCAAGGACATACGAATGTACTGTCGCTCTTGCAAAGTATGTCAGGAGGTCAAATCTAAAGGACCACGACATGCTGCGCCTATCCAGGCTGCTGACATTCCTATTCGCCCTTTTCAAAAAATGGCAATAGATATTATCGGTCCATTTAGAATTAAGTCGGCTAGAGGACATCAATTTATCCTTACATGTGTCGATATGTGCACACGTTGGCCAGAGGCAATACCTCTCAAGAGCATCTCAACTGCTGACATCGCAGACGCTCTTTGGCTGATATTTTCTCGCTTGGGTTTTCCCGGAGAAATATTGTCAGACCATGGCACTCAACTTATATCAGACACTATGTCACAGGTAATGTCTATGCTACACATTAAAAGGTCTCTCAGCAGTATCTATCACCCAATGTCTAATGGGTTAGTCGAACGTTTAAATAGGACTCTGAAAACTTTACTTGGTAAAATAACTGAGGATCATCCTCAGGATTGGGACAGGGTCTTACCCGCGGCTCTCTTTGCGTATAGAGAGGTCCCCAATGAACATACGGGGTTTTCCCCTTTTGAACTTGTCTTTGGCGCGCAACCGCGCGGCCCTATGTCTTTACTTCACGATCTAATCACTGCCGATAATATTAGCGATGAAACTCAATCTTCTTATGAGTACGTCATTGCTCTTAGGCAAAAGATCATCGAGGCATGCAAACTAGCAACTTCGTCTTCCGAATTTGCTAAAGAAAAGGCAAGGCAGTTTGCAAATAAGAATAGATGTCTACGACAACTTTGTCCAGGTGACAAAGCTCTCGTTCTACTTCCTTCAAGGGAGAACAGACTTCTAATTGCATGGAAAGGTCCATATGCAATAGTCTCCAAAATTTCTGATGTCGACTATGTTGTCGATATTGATGGAAAGCATAAAACTTTCCACATAAATATGCTCACGGAATTTCATGAAAGACCAGACTATTTGCAGCCTATTTTCCAGGCAACGGACAATTCTCAAGTACCTCATGGTCAGTACTCATCTCTGTCAGTTATACAGGATGAGGAAACTACTTTTTCTGATGTCAATCTTCCTCTTTCTATGGTCCCACTTTATTCTACGGAATCTTGGAAAAACGTGACCGTTTCTCCAAATCTTTCCGCTGAGGAACATCGACAAGTTTCTTCGATGTTGCAAACATTTCAGGATGTTCTTACAGACATCCCGGGACACACACATGTCATTGAACATGACATTGTGCTAACTGATCATAATCCTATCAGAGTCAGACCTTATCCAATACCTATCCATTTCCAGTCTCAAGTAGAAAAAGAATTGGATGAAATGATACGTTTGGAAATCATTGAACCATCCACTTCAGCATACTCTTCGTCTATGGTTATTGTTCGAAAGAAGGATAATAACATTCGCATTTGCGTAGATTATCGCAAATTGAACCAAGTTACGAAGTTCGACGCTGAACCTATGCCTTCATTAGAAGAACTACTCAATAAACTTTCTAATTCTAGATTCTTTACCAAACTAGATTTGTCTAAAGGTTATTGGCAAGTTCCTCTAACCAAACGTGCCAAACCTTTTACAGCTTTTTCTACACCTAGGGGTTTATTCCAATGGAATTTCATGCCTTTTGGTCTTATGAACGCCCCTGCTACATTCGTACGCATGATGCGGCGAATTCTCGCATATCGTACAGATGTCATAGCATACCTAGATGATATCTGTCTATTCAGTGATTCCTGGGAAGATCACTATTTGGGTTTATACGAATTACTGTCCACTCTTCGCGAGTATAACTTGACTGCAAAACCCTCTAAAGCCTTTATAGGATTTAGTGAGATTTCTTTCCTAGGTCATCGTGTTGGTCATGGTCTTTTAAAGACAGAGGACCACAATGTTTCAAAAATACTTAACATTTCGGTCCCTAAGACGAAGAAACAAGTAAGGAGTCTATTAGGTTTGATCCAATTCTACGGACGATTCATTCCGAATCTGTCCTCCATTATGGCACCGCTTTCTACTTTATTGAAGAAAGGGTCGCCTAATCTGATCCGCTGGTCTAAAGAATGTCAATCCTCATTGGACCAGGTTAAAGCCCTATTTTCATCTCCACCTATTCTTAGGTTACCTACTATTGAGAAGACTTTTGTTCTTCGAAGTGACGCCTCGTCAACTGGGATTGGGGCAGCACTAATGCAGGAGTATTCTGATACTCTGCATCCGGTGATGTATATCTCTAGGAAATTAAATGCTGCAGAAAAGAATTACTCGGTTTTAGACCGTGAGTTATTGGCTATGGTATGGTCTATTCTGAAGTTACAAAGATTTCTTCTAGGCGCACATTTCATTGTGGAAACCGACCAGAAAGCGCTTACTGCTATTCAGAGCAAAAACTTGAAGAGCTCGAGGTCCACTCGTTATGCCATAGCTCTTCAACCATTTCATTTCTCGGTTCGAGCTATCCGTGGTTCGGATAATGTGATGGCAGACATTCTGTCCAGATGCCCACACGATTCCACATGATTCTTCTGTCATATATATTTCCTGATATACAAGCCAATATTATAATGACATGTTAGTAGATTTTTTTTTTCTCACTTTTTTGAGGGGAATTTATAACATTGTACCATGTAATTATCTAAGAAGGCTTAGTTAGTGATATACGGGCCAAAAGATCACTCGGCCACATTTAAACAATATATTTGCATAATTGTATTGAGAGATTTACCAGTTGTCTTTAAGATTTGTGTTATTGATATTTTCGCAGCACATCATTGAAGATGCGAATTGTGTCCATTGTGGAACTTTGAGTATATCAAGTCCTGTCCTAGATTGGGAGCGGATGATGTCCACATCTTCTTCTATTGAATGTTTTATGTCAACGAAGATCAACACATGTATTACTGATTAATTACTGTTGCTTTATATAATGTAATAAAATAGTGCGGTATATTAATATGTTACACCGCTATTTGCAACACATTGTATGATACCATAATAATATATTTAATTTCATATATTGGTATGAGAATAATTTGATTTTCATTATGATGTTGCCATCATTGTGGCGTGTGTTGGTGGCACCTTCCTGGAATATATAAGCGTATACTTAGATACATTTTTTCTCTAAGGAGCTGAGATATGATCTCAGTGTCGCTCCATGCGTTGAGCTAATTTGTTAGGTATATATCCGTGCATCATACGTGCGTTAGGAGCCTAGATTTTTTTTTCCGGCTCCAGGATTAAAAAAAAAAAAGTTTCATTTTTTTTCCCGGGAGGGTGCGGTAATGTTACGCACGGATCATTATTATTTTTTGTTTGTATGATCATTTTTCGTATGTATGATCATTTTTTGGACTGAAGTGTGTATTATATATATTTACGGTCAAAGGGACAGAACCCGAAATATTGATACTGCTATTTTTTAGGAGTTTACCTTCTCTTGTATAGAGACACGTTCGGTCTATAATTTCTTGAACGAAGCGTGACCATATCTCCTTATTTGGTAGTATCAGTCAACTGTTGTAGATGCCTGAAACCTTTCTTAACGCTTCTTTTCATGACCATAAAAGGCGCGACTGTGTAAGACTTTTATCTCGAATGTTCTTAGAATCGTCTTATTGTGAACGGCGACTCAGAGATTGTCGTTCTGCGCATGTCTCGACTTGGTTTTCGTTTGTTGTTCCGGCCAGCTCGGGGAGTTTAGAAATGGTCTAAGTCGCGAGCAGACGCGACCTGCGTCTTGTGATTTTCTGAGGGAAATACATTGTCTTTGTGAGTTAGTTAGCTAACTAGACTATTTCCCAGTATTATTCAAGCCTGCCTGGAGGCATATGTTCATGGTTGATTTTCCGAAATAAGGTAATTCCTCTTGTATCGAACTTTATGCTATCATCTAGAGGTTCGTCATTTTGTCGCTTTTTTGCTCGCCTGTGTGATTCAAAATGGAGAGGTACTTTGACTAGGATTAAGTCACCGGTATCTTTATACCTGAACTAGTTATATATATATGGGTCGCTCTAGACCAACAAGACTATTGTCTGTGTTCCAGGATTCGTTATATCAGAGATCACGTCCAAGTCAGATGGTTAGACTTAGGAAGGTTATAAAGGTCGAGCTGACCTGTAATCCATGTATGCTATTCACGTGCAGACAGTAAACGGACTGATTGTATGCATCTGTTCTGCTAGCATCAGAAAGGGAATATTTATTATTGTCTATGAACAGTGATGATCTGCAGCTGACACTGTTGCAGAATTTATATATATATTATTTATACAGCTTCACGAACTAGAACTCTATGATTTTGAATGCTGAACTCGTTGAACTATGTTGATGATATAAATATCCTGACTGTTTTGTGGCGTGCAATAAATGGGAAAAAATTATACAACGAAGTTACCATTTCTATGACTCTACACATCATGTTGCCTGTGTTATACTCTGTGAACTGTTCTACTACCACATACACAGCAACATCCAAAAATCAGAGAAGACACCTACATCTTGCACTTTAATACCAGGTGTCGATAGGGGTGGCAAGTGGTCGTCAATCTTATACGGAGCTAACGTACCTGGCATTGTGGCGCACCATTATCATTTAGCCTAAATCCACCCTTATCATATATCCATATAGTTATTCCGGAAAATGGTACTGTTGACGGTGAAATGCGCTTTCTATGTTCCTCGTTAGTTGGGAATCTTTGAAGTAGATGTTCAGCAGTCATTTTATCAGTGCCAAATTTACACTCATCAGTAGTTCTTATCATTAGCTTGTTGAAAAGGGATGGTATCCCAATCAACTATGGCCCATACTAAGTCTGAAGATTATCATTTGTTATTTCTGCTGAGCTGGTAATATGCATCATTTTGTGTGTGTGTCCTGGATGCTCTGCACCTGGCTTGTTTCTGTGTCTGGCTCTGACAAAACTCTTTGCTACAGGTTCAAAATGCTCTGGGAAATAACATTTCTACCTGGAGGTAAAATGACAGCTAAATAAGAACTGTTTACATGCAGGCTTACTTACTTAGTCGTTCCCCTTCTACCGTGAGGTGTAGAGGTTTGGAAGAGAGAGCGCCAGACTATCCTATCGGCTGTCTTCCTCCTGGACTGGTTCCATTCTAGTCCTCGGTCCTTCAAAGATTGTCTAATGTTGTCCTCCCAGCGGACTCTGGGTCGTCCTGGGGGTCTGGATCCTTGGCTCTTTGTTTCCCATGCTTGTCGTGGTAGCCGGTCTTCTCCCATATTTGCAGACATGGCCAAACCATAACATGCAGGCACTGTAACAAACATTGCTAATCGCGTATGTAAAAAAAGGTAGTCCAATAGCAGATACTACCGTAGTGGAATGGAGAGTTAGAGAGCACTATACTAAGCCAAGCTTAATGAGATAGTGTGACCAATTTCCTTCATCAGTGCATTTGACTTCCCAAACTCAAAAGCAGAGTCACGTACCCACGTACAAGTGGGTAGACTGGAGAGTGACGATACCAGTTTTCGTTTACCCTAAAGCAGTCATATGGACAACTTCAGTATAATATTCTCTTACTTTAAGTGGGAGCTGAAAATGTACGATGTTCAAGATGTGATCACGGGAGATTATAGCAACAGCTTCAAGTAAATCCTGGCTGAAGCAGCCTACCAGAGGTGGAAAGCTGAGTGACAAGAGATAAGGCTGCTGAAGCATGTTCTACATAATTCTCAGCGATGTACGTAAACTAATCAGAAGAAGACTTTCATTGCCAGTCTCATGGACAAATGGACCCTGAACGTCAGTCTGTTGCGCCGCATAGGAACCAACTGCCATTTTAAGTGTCTTGATCACAATAAAGAAAATGATCATGAATGGCAAGCAATAATGATTACTCTCCTGTTCGATTTATTGTCCATCTTGTGTCTCTAAGTATGCGAAGCTTGGTTTTATTTCAGGGGAGAAACTAAACTTCATTTGAAATGTTTAAAACAAATATTTATATTACTCTTATATTGAGACTCATAAAAAGTAAATGAAGTAAGTACATTCCATGCCGTTGACGGGTTGATCTGTTCGCTTCTTTTAGGTGTTGCGTAAAAGACAGATTAACATAGTTTAAATAAACACATATATAGGAGCACCGATGGGGAGCTTGCTAGCAAAATGAATATTCGTTCGTTTTTCTACCCAGGCTTGTTTTTTTCCTCCTGAATTTTCTTACAACCATTCGCTTGCCTATTGTTTTCACAACCCACTTTTCTTTGTTTAATTCATTCACAAACACCTTTCTTCATTTCAGTTTCTTCAGACGTAGATATGACTGTAAGTTACTTTATGCTAAAGATATTTCTTGCCCATGAGAACCTATCATAGCGTAAATTGTATTGCCATTTATTTCAAACAATACTCCACTTAGCTCTGTGCCTCGTACACGGAGCAGCCATTCTTGCACCACCTGTTCTTAACATAAACTTGTTAAAATTTTTCAGCGGGGGCAACAGCAATATGGGAAACAATTCACACTTTGGAAAACACTCTTTCTACTGGGATACAAGGGAAAATTCCTTGGCACCTACCTGAGAATAGCATCTGGTTTAAATAGGACCTAACAAATTCCGCACTTGTGAATTAGAGGTCCGGCCCAAAGCGTAGACGAATACGATGGGCTGGCATTTGTCTAACCTAAAATCTTGCTGGACGGGGACTAGCATGCCAAATGAGCAATGAATAACATTGATCGACGAAGCTAAATCTCTCTTCTTCCCCTAACACAGGAACAGACTCATAAGCAGAGGTCAGTGCATAATTATTTAAAGAACATGTTCTGTGTGACACTTGCTAGAAAATAGAGAGGTGCCTGAAAAGTCCAGTGGTTAAATACACCAATTAACATAATGTGTATGGATGTATATGACTATTTCATGTGATGTATGACATAATTATTGTGTATTGTTGCACATACAGTAGGCAGGGAGTTCTCTATTTGAGCTGCGAATACGGTTATATTTTCTATGTGCGTAAATACACTCTTCCTATTAGTAGCAACTCGTATTATTTTTACGCATTGCACAACTGAGTGACTTTCGCCGGCAATTTTTTCCTTAACATGTGTCTGTGTGATAAGTTGACTCAGAATTTCTGTTGATGTTCTCCTATCGCCCCTTTCTTATCTTTAATTTTTATCTCCACCCCTATTCTTTTTGCATTAAGTTTAACGTAATCTGCCAGACTCCGCCAGTGTCAATCATTGTTCTAGACAGCCTATGAAGTCTCTTCACTCATGTATCTTTTGCTTGTCTACACAGGTCCGACCGAAATGCTTTCATGCTGATGCTGTGTATCTTCAGATGTCTGTTCATTCAGGGGAAAGCTCCCTAATTAGTATTCCTTTGCACTAATTTATATCTAACTTTCCGCAGGCAGACGGAAAAACGCGAACACATACGCAACCAGAGCCGTTTCATGTCTCCTGAGTTGCTCCGTCTTCACAACCTTTGGAGCCCGGACGCTAGTGACTCTCATATTTTCCAATCAAACGGGGACCTGCTTCGTTTATCTTGTCGCGTCGGGGAAAATCTTTGTTTCCTCGAGCCTATGAAAGCGCTTAGACTTGCCACCTATTCGACCACCTGCATTAAAAGAAATTAAAAGCAGATGTGCTCAAAGTATGACATTTTCTCTATAAAAGCTAGCCCTTTACACTTACCTTTCAATAGCACCCAGCGAACCTAGGATTGTTTATGTTAAGTGGATAGTCGAATTTATCGTATTTCTGTCACTATAGGGAACGGACACTCTTTCAGTTCAGGTGAGCTAGCCTTAGTTATGTTAGAGTTTTACTGGGTTAACATTCAACTAAATGTTAACTGAACTTTAGTAAATACATCTACGATAATTTTTTCATAATTGTCATGAATAAAGTGTTTTTCTTAAGTTACTTAATTTTCAGGTGTGGATAATCTCACGGAAGGGAACAACAACATACTGTTTTTTTAGAGAGAAATTTATCAATACCGGTACTTTAATACTTTTTACCTCACAGGTCTTCTTCTTCTTTGATCCTTAGCCGCCGACCGTCAAAGCAGTCAGCGGCCATCACGCCTAGTGGCGTCTTGTAGGGCAACAACAAATTGATTCCACTTTGCTCGGTCGGCGGCCATCCTTCGTACAGTGCCCCAACTCTGGTTCATTCTTTGCATCTCAGCCTCCACCAGGTTGTTTTTGGTCGGCCTCTCTTTCGTTTTCCTTCAGGGGTCCAAAGCATAGCTGTTCTTGTGATGGCATCGGGGTCTCTTCTGAGGACATGGCCAACCCAGCTCCAGCGTCTGCCAGCTATGATGGTGTGCATGTTCTCTTGCTTGCTCCAAGTAAGCAGACCTTGGTTGGTGATGGTATTCGGCCAAAAGATTCGGAGAATTTTTCTTAGGCATGTTGTGTGAAAAGAGGACAAGTTGGACATTTCCTTCTCTGTAACTCTCCAGCATTCTGCACCGTAGAGAAGCACAGAAAGCACACAGCTCTGATATAATCCTAATTTTGTGCTTGTGCTGTATTGAGAGGACTTCCAGATGTTGTTTAGGCTAAAAAAGGCTGTTCTTGCCTTATTTATTCTGATGTTGATGTTTTTGCCAGCCCCGCCGTCTGGTGTTACTATGCATCCTAGGTATGTGACCTCACAGGTCTTGTGTGTAAATTGGTGGAAGTTTCTTTGTGTGGCTGGTCT
This sequence comes from Oreohelix idahoensis, assembly GCA_024509875.1. NCBI lineage: Eukaryota > Metazoa > Mollusca > Gastropoda > Stylommatophora > Oreohelicidae > Oreohelix > Oreohelix idahoensis. The sequence continues at coordinate 39,631 of JAMPIV010012675.1, forward strand.
CCATAAAAGAGAACTACCCCAATGCATTTGTAATGTTTATCATTTCCTTTTCACTGTAGTTAGGGTTATCGCTTGGAACGATTCATGCCCTTTATCCCCAGGCAGATCACAGGAGCAGCCTGAATATTTGTATAAATATATATTATAGTTTGTGAATGTTAGCTTCCCTTTATAACAAGGGGCCGGGAGAGTTTTTTTTAACCTTTGCCCGGAACATCAGTGAAATATACACATCCTCTGTTTGTTTACCTTTTTCAGCCTTGGCGAGGTGCGCCTGAAGGGTTTGGTCCACGCCGAGCCAACCCAAAGCCAACGCAAGCACTATGTCGCGAGCGACATCGCTGTGTCAGGTGCCAGCTTATTATACCGCTTGACAAACGGGAGAGAGTGGCTGTAATTTGTGAAAGGGAGCTGAGGTTAACATGCTCATATGTAATAATGGTTATAATTTACTGCCATGCAATAATGATTAATATTCTTACGGGTTTCATTTATGTATGTGAGCGTATATATCTTTTTAGGCAAACAACCGGTTCAATCGTTCGCCAGTCAGGGAGCTAACATCGCCTTAATTTTACGGGGAGAGGAGAACCTAAACAAAAGCTACTCAGAAGTCCACTCAGTCACTCAGCCATAAAGAGTTTGCATGAATCTACAACCATGCTGGCATATGTATTATAGTGAGGTTGCTATAGCGCTCAACATCGCCGCACAGGAGGTTTATCAGTCGCTTAGATCAGAACACCTCTTAGGTCCCCCAGATTGCTTCTGGCCCCAAAGCCCAAGTGTATTGGCTAAGTTGGTTTTATTTCTGCTGATTACATTCAAGATATTTTACTCTGGCACCCTCGCAAGATAACCTCATTAAACAGTCACTGATCGACATAAGAGGTCAGTCTTTCTAAAGCTGTCGTCCTTCTCCTGGGAACCCCCGGGAGGTAACATAGTCTACTTCCAGAGAGCCGGGGCATCTCTCATTCCACAGTATTAGGATTGCTCACATTTTGGATTTATTTTCATTCTCTAGGAGAATGCCCAGCATTCGTCACATCTCGACAGGCTAAAAGCGAGATTACCTACAGTGACAATCTTAGTAGTAGACTCACATGCGACAGTGGTGTCCCGTTAAGTGTCGTGATCCTGTGTGTAGTGTTAATTCTGTGTTCTATGTAAATTTACTTTGTTACTTCATGTGTGAGGAAATTATAATTTATTTTGCTTCCTCAAATTAGGCAGAGAGTTAATATTGTTTTCATTATCTCACTGATTTGTGTAGCTTGATCGATATTATTTTTTTGAGTGTTTTCCTTTAATAAATTTAAAAACAAAGACTGAAAAAACCAGTCAGAATTTTCTCGAAATTGCTTTGTTCCTCCTTACATCTATCTGTCAGAATCATAGAGAGAGTGAGTGACTACGTCGTAAAAGAGTGGATGTGTGGTGAGTTTTGATGTTATTAATTGTTGTTGTATTTACTAAGTGTACTGAATGAGGTCAGCTGTGAAGGTCCCTGAGGATAACAGTTTATGTGAGTTTACAGAGTACCTTGCTACTACCACCTACGACCTCAATCAAGCTTATTCTTGACTAGTATGTCTGATAGCTACGTCTAATGTCTAGGGTAATGAAATGTGGTGTGCTGGTAATTAAATACACGAACACACACACACAAACACTAATATTAATCTCTATAATCAAGTCGATTAACACTGTGTTTAAATTTTAGAAATTACAATTTTTTCAAATTTATTTTGTCCTGAACCAAGATTTTTCTTATGGTCAGGACTTTTAAATCAATATGAATCAATTTCAATAGAGGTACATATAATCGAGTAAACACATGAAAGACTTGTACATATACATAATTTAAATTTGCTAATATTGGTACTAAAAACTAAACTCTTTAGGAACTAGTGCTGGATGTCGGGTCGGGGTATTTGCATCATACCCAGTCTTTAGTTAACAGTGTTTATTTGCTCTTTAAACAGGGTTAATGGTGGAAAAGTTTCTTAATACACAATGGAGTTTCTATTATATTATATTTGTTGATGAATCTCAGCAGGCCAGGTCTTTAATACTTATCTGGCCTGTGACGATTGAAGATAGTTGTTCCTTAGGCCCACTCCTCACATGCTCTGAGGTAATATGGTAGGCATCTCATTTCATACAGTGATGTACTCTTCAGAACATCTGGCACTAGCACAGTGACAGACAAAGAAACTCTGAAACCACAAAATTAGGCTAGGTCTTAACAAACTACCTAATCCACCATGTTTACAAGCATGAATACATTGAAATAAAAGACAGGGTCAGATCTCTCTGACCGACCCAGCATATCTACATCAAGGCTGTTATCAAGTAGCACTAGTTTCCCATTCCTCTCCTCTATGGACTGCACTGCATCTGAAATATTTTCATTAATCTCTTTTTTTCCATATAATAAGGTGGGTGATATGTTTCCACCTAACCACTGTGACGTACGTCTAGTTTGACTAGTGAATTTTCCCTGATATGATGGATGATTTAAAGGGACTTTTAGCTTTTCATAACATTAGAACCCCTGAACATTTGTTGTAACTTTTCGTTTGCCAGAACTCATTCCACCGGGACTCATTTAGTAGGCGGCACGAGATCAAAGAGTCAGACTGAGGGATTTCAGGGGAGACTATCGGCGCTATCAAAGACAGTAGTTTTCCCTGATACGAGACGCAGTTGCTTGCCGCTAATTTCGCGTCTCGGTGTCAATCGAAACCGAGCGAACGGGGAAAAGCGAAACGGGCAGCAGCGAACGGAGATACGAAGACCAGGGGGCGGCTTTTTCTCTTGATTTGGCGGTCAGATCCCCAAAAGTTCGGGAGATCAAATAAGTTGTCAAGTTTATCATGTCCCACTCAACTTACATTTCATTTTAGCTAAATAGACCATGTAGAACTAGACACGTTATCACTCGCTGGCCAGACCTTTACAGAAGCACTAGCTTTATTGAAATCTCGTTATAGATTTTCCCCTGGATTTTATATATATTTGCAGTGATTTCTATTTCTGTGAAAAGCGGTAATATATATTGTGTAAAGTGATCAGTGGTCTAGCTCAGTCATTCTATTTAAAGGGATTTTGTGTTAATTTAAATCTATTTAATTAAACCATCTCAAGAGTTCCAGTTTTAAATATAATGATCTATCTATTATATTATTTCAAAAGATAATAGATGCTTAAATTAACTTTTAAAGTCGCGAAGGAATTTATAATTAATAAATTCAGTTAAGTCCTAGTTTTATAGATGTGGGTTTTTAACCACTAGAATTCACGCAGTGTTTATTAAATACATAATTAAATACTCGAGTGTATTATAGGCTTAACGGGAAATTCATCGCGCTTTAGAAGGTTATTTGTTTTCGGTATATTACATGTCTTTTTTTTCTTTCATACAGAGTGATCGTAACCTGTGCGATCCCAGCATTAAGAAAGCAATAAAGAAATCAATCTAAGCAAAGCAAAGCATAAACAGTGTGTAGAGTGCCCCTGACGCAGAACTTGTTGAGACTGTGTAAATTTTTAATCTTTGAGGCGATTCTATGTTTGGAATTCCGCTATCTAACTTATAGCAAAGAAAGCACACCCACAGACAAATTTAACGCACCATCAAACAACTTAAGTCGTAACGGGAAGAAGAACACTGGCCCGAGCTTTGTTAGTTTACTGACACAGAGAGATAATTCATAATTTCCTGAACAGTGATGTGACTAGTTTTCTCACTGGACTTAAACCATACCTCACGGATAAAGTGTACCAGCACGCGTAAGAATTTTATTATCCGCGGCATAGTCAAATAGACCACACCATCCTCACCCCGGTATCAGAGACCGTGCCCTCCCATAGAAACTGTTATTAAGAAAAGAGACACAACTACAGATTCATTTTCCAGCGATTGCGGGACCCTTTTATGTGCTGACCGCCTACCCGATAATCTGGGGCTAGAACTTGAACAAACACTCATACATTTAGTTGAGGTGTAACTGCTGTTGTGTTATTCTATGGAGTGCAAGATTTTTTCACAATCGGTAAGTGAGAGCAAGATGAGTGAAGGCCTTTGCTAGCGCGTGTATGAATGACAGGAAATTAATTCTTTTGTGTGACCATTTTGTTAACTTGCTTACCTGGTAACATATATCTTTTCTGTATACCCTACATTGTTCCTTTAAGTGGGATAGTTGATAATTTGTTAACTCTGTTTAAAACCACCTCCTTTCCATTTGCTTAGTAAAGGGAAGAACAGCTGGGAAGAACAGGTTTTTTTTTTCTATCACTTATACCTAACTTGGTAACACCTCTTTCAGAGTAATTAACTTTACTGTTAGGTTAACGTACCCGTGTTCCTGATATTATCTATCTCTGGACTGGGTTTTGTCTTTGTCTAATGAGCGGGAAGGGCTTAGTCGATACCAATCTTCTTCACCCCCTCCCAAACTTGTTATTTGCATTTGTGTACTTATGATAATTTATGTAATATCTGATATTTTTAGCAATTGATGTTTAAAGTGAATAAAATCACCTAAACTCATTTAGTTCTGTGTGTTGGATATACCCAAAGCCCAACATTTCCCCTATTCGTTTAATATAGTTTGTATCAACGTCGTGTGTGTGTTTGAAAACACCAAATCGGTGAGCGCGCAGATGCGAGTCTGGAAAACTGGCAAATAATTGTTTGACCAGGAGAGTGAAAGAGAAGATTGAGAGACACGATTTGTCGTAAATAAGTCTGTCTTTACTCTCCTCCAGCACGCTGTGAAGTAACTATTAAATCTCTACATTTTCTATCACTGAGCTTTCCATCATCATTTTCCACTCTAAACCGGACCACTATTTCTACGACTCTTTTCTCTCAAAATAAATTTACGACAACCACCTGAAAAGAAACATCTGTATTCTACATTTCTGATAGTTTATCATATTTTAATTCACCCTCTAGGCCCTGGAACAGTCGGCTGGGGACCTAGAATAAGTACTCACTTGTCGTAATCATTTTTCATTATATGGCAGTATCACTCACTCAGAATTGTTAAATAAAAAGGTTAATAATTTCTGCCTTACCACAATTCAAAATGAAAACACACAGATACGTTGAAATAGCACAAACTCAGCTGAGCTGCTGGCTAGACTAGTGCGTCCCACTACTATAAGCACATATATTCAATGGACGACAACTTCTTAGCCTCAGCGATCTGCTTGTATGGACTGGACAGTCTTCAACAAAATGGCAACTAGCCGGCCAATTTTCCAATAATCTTAACTGTTTCGTCCAATGAGAGTACTTCCCCTCTACAATTTACAATTTCAAAATAAATTTTTAATTTTTGGTCAAATGTGTAGTGTATTTCTGTCGGTCGGTCTGTCCGAACTTGTCATTCCCCAAAATTGGACTTGGTTTTGGGCCCAACTACAAAAAACTATTCAAATTTTCTCTCACCCACTTCTTAGATTTCTACTGCGAAGATATTTTTAGATTCTATCCGCCTTGTCTCCCCCTTGTTTACATGTAATTTTTTACTGCCTTCGTCTCAAGGACGCGTCAAAATGTAACTTTAGTGAATGCAAAACTAACATCTGTTTGCTAGTCTGCCACTGAACAAATCAGTTTTTTGTCAATAACTTCCGAGTTATCTGTCCGTCCTTTTATTTTAAAGCATATTATTTATCAGGAAAAGATAAGTTCTTAAACTAGCTAAGTTTTGTGATTATAAACCTATTAATAAGGAATTCCATATTTTTTCCATGTTATCCAACCTATTCATGTCTTTTTGCACTAATTTCAAGCTAAATACGAGATTCTCCCGTAGTACGTGGGAATAACGTCATTCTAAATAAGAGCTAAGTCTGTTTTCGTGACCCAAGTGGCTACATGTTCTTACTTTTACATCGTATTTCAAACACTAACTACAAGTTCGCGCGTATGCTAGGCTTGGATTCAAACGCGTGCAGACGGCATTATTTTTTTTTGTCTTCCCCCTTTTTCTTACCCCGTCTGAACGAATAGGCCTTTAGTGTCCTCGTCTTCCCCCTTTTTCTTACCCCGTCTGAACGAATAGGTCCTCATGTTCTAAATAGTTTTTTTTTCAATGACCCTAGAAAACGAGGGTACGGTCTACCAAAATCAACGCGCTTGTGGCGTGGGCGAAGAAGCAGCAGCGTATCTTACTATATTTTATCCCTACAATTTATTTTAACTTTTGTATTTATAATGGAGGATTTTATCGCTGTATCAATGTATTTCACCACAGGATGTGAAACCTATTTCGAAGTCACTTAGGAACCCTGTTTTTGGGATGTTGCTTGTCACTAAAAAGTCACACTCAGTAGAAAGGCCATCACTGATGAACAAAGGAGTCATGATAACAAAAAGCTTGCACCAGAAGAACACATGATGGCAAAGTTAACAATGCAAGAAATGGAAGAGGCAATGAGGGAGCTAAAGAAAAAGAAGTCACCTGGAAAAGATGGGATAACAAATGAAATGCTAACAGGTCTAGGAACAAAGGCAAAAAAGAAGCTTCTGGCCATCCTAAACTGCAGCTGGAAAAGAGGAATAGTACCACAGGCATGGAAAGACGCCATACTGATTCCAATACCTAAGAAAGACAAAGTTCAGACAGAACCAAATGGCTACAGGCCTATCAGTTTACTTAGTTGTGTTGGAAAATTGATGGAGCGCATAATAAATACTCGACTAATGTGGCATCTAGAGGAAAAACATCTCTTAGCCTCACAGCAAGCAGGATTCAGAAAACACAGATCCACTGAATACCAGATCACTTACATAACTCAGAAAATTGAGGACGCTTTTCAAGAAAAAAAGCACACACTGGTGGTTTGGGTGGACTTAGAAAAAGCATTTGACAAAGTGTGGAAAGACGGACTGAAAGTCAAGCTGCAAAGAAGCGAAGTGTGTGGGAGAATGTTCAAATGGATCAGCCACTATCTTGAGAATAGAACTGCCAGAGTCCAACTACAAGGATAGACCAGTAGGAAGATGGTATTGGAGCAGGGTGTTCCCCAAGGGGGAGTCCTGTCACCCACGTTGTTCCTCACATATATAAATGATATATCAGAGAATATTCCAAGAAGAACCCACAATGCCTCCTTTGCAGACGACTTAGCCCAGTGGATCTCAGAGGAATATATCACTACGGCAAGCATTCGGATGCAGCAAGCCTTAACATCATTGGAGGAGTGGGCCAAGGCATGGCTAGTAAAGATAAATGAAGGGAAAACATCATTCACAGTGTTTTCTCTCTCTAACAAACCACAGATCTCCAAATTGGTGCTAAATGGGAAAAATCTACATCTGGATGACAACCCAAACTACCTAGGCATTACCTTTGATCGCCGCTTGACTTGGAAAACCCAGATTGAGAAAAACAGGACAAGAGAAAGGCAGAGAATGGCAATCATGAAAAAACTTCCTGGCACGAGTTGGGGAGCAGATGAGAGAGTACTAAAGAAGTTATATACTGGGCGAGTGAGACCAGTCCTAGAATATGGCATTGCAGCATGGTCAACGGCAGCCAAGTCGAACTTTAACAAAATAAACAGAACCCAAAACCAAGCAATGAGAATAATAACAGGGGGCATGAAGTCAACGCCCATAAAAGAGTTGGAAAAGATTACTCACCTCCAACCTATGGAGGATAGAAGAGATAGCAGAGCCCAGCAACAAGCCGAGAAATTCAGGAGGCTGATAGACCACCCAATGCACCAGAGAATATATGGACTTGGAAGGGGAAGACTGAAGCGAAGCAACTTTGTAGAGACAGTCAAAACAAAGATGAGAGCAGGCCCCATTAACGCAATGTCAACAGCTACACCAATATGTACTGCACACAAGATACCAATTTGGAAACAACAGTGCTTCCCTGAAATGATAGAAAACATTCCTGGTATTGAGAAAAAGAACAGCCAAAATGAAACAGAAAGGAGAGTCCTAACCACAAAATATATAGTGAAACATTACCCAAGCAACACCTGGATCCATGCGTACACAGATGGATCAGCAACTAATGCAACAGAAGATGGGGGTGGAGGAGTCTTCCTGAGCTTAAGCAATGGCACACAAAAGAAGATAGCAGTCGCAACAGGGAAATTTTCAACTAACTTCAGAGCAGAGGCAGAGGCCTTAAAAACTGCATCAGAAATTCTAATGACAGAAGAAAGCTCAGAGAGACCAGTAGCTATCTTCTCAGATGCGCTGTCAGTGATTACAACATTGAAAAGTCAAAGTAATGCTGAACTGGATGACCTAAGAGTAACACTTCACAGACTATGTCAGCAGTACAAAAGAGTTGTGATACAGTGGATCCCTTCTCACTGCAACATCCCTGGAAATGAAGAGGCTGACAGATTGGCAAAGGAAGGGGGAAAACTTCCTCAACTTGACACAAATATAACCTATGAGGAGTCCAAGAGTTTTATCAAGCGCAGATACAGGCACAATTGGGAAGAAGAGCATCCAGGCCACACACACAAATTATCCTTATTACCAGCTCAGCAGAAGTGAACAAGTGGTAATCTTCAGACTTCGCACAGGTCATAACAGACTGAGAAACCATCTATTCAACAAACTAAAGATAGGAACTACTGATGAGTGTGACTGTAGCACCGATAAAATGACTGCCGAACATGTGCTTCAAAGGTGCCCAACATATGAGGAACATAGAAAACGCATATGGCCATCACCAGTACCATTCCTGGAGAAAATCTAAGGAGATATCAACAGCCTCAGGCTGACCACTGCTTTCTTTGAACTTATTCAAGTTGACATCTGAGGGTGAACAAAGAAGAAGAAGAAGACACTCAGTGATCCTGTATATCCTACCACTTCTGTACTTCACTAAATTAACCACCCAATTGGATGCCCGTGCTATCTTTTCTCCTTCACCCCACCAGTCTTGAATAGACTTTACTTTCTCGTCTGAAATTATAGATGGTGATTGCCTGTGTAGAATTTATCAGACAGATCAGCAGAGAGAATGAGCAATTTTATGTAATGGCAGACCAGATTTTTGACAGCTCATTACTCTCCCATCACATACTTACAAATGTAACCAGCTGACTTTCATTGTCAGAAACAACCACAATGGGATGTCCTCTGATCGCTGAAATTTGGTAAACGCGCAACTGACCGTAAACCCCTGTCAAATTCGGCGAGCTAACAGCAAACGCACTATTTATGTCTCTTGATTTCTACCCAGTACTGCGAAGTTCTGAATCGTGATTCTCTGTGTAGTTAAACCTGTACGTGAGTGACCAGTGCTGTAACTTTACAGTATGTGTGAGAGTACTCGGTGAAACCAAAGACACTACACCAGAACAAACGCCAATATCTTCTTCATATGAGTCAAAGCAAACAGCAATGATGAAAAATGTTGCAGCTTGACGACTACTCACATTGTGTATCATCTACACTAAATTATTGCTAAGGCTGTATTATGTCACCACTACTTTTGGAATAGCTATTGATTGGGTTATGAGAAACTATACCCACAATGAACAATTGGGTATAAAATGGACAAATGGAAAATTCCTGGGGGACCTGGATTTCGCAGATGATGTAGCATTCTTAAGTTCAACACCAAGACAATCCCAAGAAGCAATAAATAATTTGTGTCATCTCTCGGTTAAAATTGGTCTCCAAATAAATGCCTCTAAAACTAAAGCTATGAACTTTTCTAACGAGACCTTTGATATCATCTTGAACGGGGAAAAACTACAGAAAGTTGAAAGTTTCAATTATTTAGGCATTAAAATGACTCAGGATGGTGACACAACAAGAGAAATCCATACTAGAATTGCTTTGGCAGCTAGCGCCTTCAATAGATTATCTAACATTTGGAAATTACGATCATTGAATATACATACCAAGCTTCGTCTGTTTAATTCAAATGTTATCTCAGTGTTAACATACGGCTGTGAGAGTTGGAAAATAACAAAATCATTGGAGAACAAGCTGAATACATTCGAGAACAAATGTCTTAGAAAACTCATGAACATCAGTTGGAAAGAATTCAAGACTAATCGACAAATAAGAGAAGACTCTAGGCAGAAATATGTCTCCGACTATATAAGGAAAAGACGATGGTCATATATCGGTCATGTCCTACGAATGCAAAACAACAGAATACCACTACAGGCGCTCACTTGGGTTCCTGAGGGTAAGCGGAAAAAAGGAAGACCAAAAGAAACACTCAGAAGAACAATAATAAGAGAAGGAAGAACGTTGGGCCTAAATAATGTGCAAGAGCTAAGAGGAGTGGCGTCACAACGAACAACCTGGAGAGCACTGGTTTCTGCCTTATGCGCCGTGTTTGGCGCTTATAAAGAATTTATTATTATTATTATATGGGCTCGGGAATACATCAAGTATAAAAGTGAGAGTGTAATGTGCAAGATTTTGGTGTTGTCTTTCCAAATTCCGTGTCGTTTCAGGACAATAATATTAATTGTGTTTCTGACAATACCGAATATTGCAAAACACACACACACACGCACGCACGCACGCACGCACGCACGCACGCACACACACACACACACACACTCATACGAGTATATATATATAAATTAACAAAAAGCGTGGGGCGCTTAAGCGCTTACATTATATTTTATCCATAAGTGTCTAATGAAGTATAGAGCAGAAGTTAATTTCATGCAGAATCAGCGCCCCCCGCTTTTTGTCAATTTGAGGTTACATTTTTTGACTGCAAGCTATAAACTCCTTGAAAAATTATGTTTTGGGTTTTTGGTGAATTAAAAGCGTGTGTTTAAAAAAAAAAAAAATATTTTTTATTTTCTTCTTTTTAGTGTTAGAAAAAATTATGACATAATAAAACATAAAAATTTTTTTTTACTTATTGTAAATCTGGTCTAAAATTTCTTCAGCAATCCATTTCTTTTAGAGCGTCAAAATTACATGGCTTTGTGCCTGTTAATTTGGTGCAATCAATTTCTTCTATTTGAAGGCCATCTAGAGATCGAACTCGAGTTTCCCTTGATTCATAATTTTATAATTTGGATTGTTTCCGTTGATGTAGCTTGACACGTGTTTGAGTACTGCCCTTTTTTACGCATAGAAAAAAAAAATAAAGCACATCACGTACTCTTTAATATTTAATTAACTTGATTATGGCCCCTGATTTGTTTACATTTCTTTACGAAAAACTTGAATTACTCATAATGTCATAATTAGAATATTAAATTATTAAATAATTGACTGATTATTGTATTGTCATCGGGAATACACAAATATGCCAAGTTTAAGAGCTATTACTCATCTGGAAGTGATTGAAAAATCGATTGCAAGATTTGAAAGTGATATGAAAGTGACTTGAAAGTGACATACAAGTGAAGTTAAATAAAAGCGTGTAAAAATAAATAAATATATATCCTGTTGCCTGTCTTTAGTGCTAGAGAGTGACAAAAAAAAGGTACTTCCTGGCTCTCATATAAAATATTTTTCTGATTCACAGGTTTAATTTGGTTTTATTCCTGTTTTTTATATATTTTTATTCTGAATTATAGTTCTCAAATTTCTTTGTGTGTTGAAGTTGCAGATGCTGAAAGATGACTTCACTTCTTCCACGTTAATTGTGACGGGTTTTCATTAGTTTGATCAGAATTAACATTAAAAAAGGGTCTCATAATATAACGGAACGGCTGAAAGTCACGTGTTACGTGGAAACGTACTGAACACACACAAAACTATTTTAAAAAAGGAAACACTGATAGAAAATGTCAAACTGTTATTTTCCTTTCGGCATGACCTTCTGGCGCTAAGTCTGAAAATCCCACGATAACAGACGAGAAATGCCAAAGTGGCCATTAAATTTTACACCCACAATTAATGCAAGTAAAGATCTTTTATCTTTTAGTTTCATTTGCCTTGACGGATATCAATATAAACAATTAGGATGTAAATGATTTGAATCCTGTGCATGTTCTCAATAAACGACCTGCACTTGCAATAAAGACTTGATATAATCCTTCATGGATCGTCAGCGTGATACTAGAGACGCAATGTCACCACCAGTGGTGGCTCCAATGATTTTTGGCTGGTGGGGATAACTATAAACAATTCTGTAGTTAAACTTTGATTACAAATAAGGGAGGGAAACCTGAGGCCTGTAAACAGTAAATTAATATGAAACAAATATAATATGAAACAAATATAAAGGTATGTTATCAGGCACTCGCAGGAAATAAAGAAGTAGAACACCAGACAACAGAAAAACAACAGACATGAGTGGCTTACCCAGGATTTGAACACTGGACCTTCCGTATACCAAACCTACCCACTATCCTGTTCTCACTGTTCTAGTCTACTATCATTTACTGGACACAGTATTAAGGTCCTAAGGGTCTTGTTGGATTCGGCCTATACTGCTTGATAGAAATACAACAGAAGTGATTGCGTCATTAATAGGCTGAACTGCCCATGGAGGACTTCTGGTGTCGTGTATTGTGGTTCGCACTATTGACCTGCCATTGAAACATCATTTTTTGATGATGCGTAGATGGCAGAGCGGATAGTGTGATTCGCTTGCATGGCTAGGCGGGGTTGTCGCACGGAAGGTCCAGTGTTCAAATCCTGGGTAAGCCACTCATGTCTGTTGTTTTTCTGTTGTCTGGTGTTCTACTTCTTTATTTCCTGCGAGTGCCTGATAACATACCTTTATATTTGTTTCATATTATATTTGTTTCATATTAATTTACTAGTTAAACTTTGTGCGCACGCGAGTTCGAGCATAAAACACAGCAAGGACTTCGGATGACAATTTCATACGTAGCTCAGAAACAATACAGGTTATTCATTCTCAAGACTAAACTAACAAGACACACATATTTAATTGCTATTCGTTGACAAATTTGAAAATTACAACTAATAAGAACTGAATAATTACATGTTATAACGGTTTCTATTCCTTTCCAGCGTCTAATCGTGCCTTGAAAATAATAAATAATGTGCCATGTCTGTTCTTCAGCATTACAAAATACTCATTGACTTTAGCGTCGAAGAATGGGATGCATTTGTTAAGTTCATTCTCTGGGGACAGGATCGACAGCTAATTCGTTCTTAGCTAATCATATTTTTTAAGTAAAATTTGACACGCTGCAAAGTAGAAAAACGCCTTTCCGATTCAGATGTTGTAATGAGCGTGATGATAATTATTTAAAGAAGTTTGTTCGTTTCGTTGAAGGGGATAGTAATATCCAATAGTACTTAATGTGACGTACGTCTAGTTTGACAAGTGAATTCTCCCTGATATGATGGATGATTTAAAGGGACTTTTAGCTTTTCATAACATTAGAACCCCTGAACATTTGTTGTAACTTTTCGTTTGCCAGAACTCATTCCACCGGGACTCATTTAGTAGGCGGCACGAGATCAAAGAGTCAGACTGAGGGATTTCAGGGGAGACTATCGGCGCTATCAAAGACAGTAGTGGTCCCTGATACGAGACGCAGTTGCTTGCCGCTATTTTCGCGTCTCGGTGTCAATCGCAACCGAGCGAACGGGGGAAAGCGAAACGGGCAGCAGCGAGCGGATACGAAGACCAGGGGGCGGCTTCTTCTCTTGATTTGGCGGTCAGATCCCCAAAAGTTCGTAAGATCAAATAAGCTGTTAAGTTTATCATGTCCCACTCAACTTATATTCCATTTTAGCTAAATAGACCATTAAGACTAGACACGTTATCAGTCGCTGGCCAGACCTTTACAGAAGCACTAGCTTTATTGAAATCTGGTTATAGATTTTCCCCTGGATTTTATATATATATTTGCAGTGTTTTCTATTCTGTGCAGAGCGGTAATATATATTGTGTAAAGTGATCAGTGGTCTAGTTCAGTCATTCTATTTCAATGGATTTTGTGTTAATTTAAATCTATTAAATTAAACCATCTCAATAGTTCCAGTTGTAAATATAATGATCTATCTATTATATTATTTCAAAAGATAATAGATGCTTAAATTAACTTTTATAGTCGCGAAGGAATTTATAATTAATAAATTCAGTTAAGTCCTAGTTTTATAGATGTGGGTTTTTAACCACTAGAATTCGCGCAGTGTTTATTAAATACATAATTAAATACTCGAGTGTATTATAGGCTTAACGGGAAATTCATCGCGCTTTAGAAGGTTATTTGTTTTCGGTATATTACATGTCTTTTTTTTTCTTTCATACAGAGTGATCGTAACCTGTGCGATCCCAGCATTAAGAAAGCAATAAAGAAATCAATCTAAGCAAGGCAAAGCATAAACAGTGTGTAGAGTTCCCCTGACGCAGAACTTGTTGAGACTGTGTAAATTTTTAATCTTTGAGGCGATTCTATATTTGGAATTCCGCTATCTAACTTATAGCAAAGAAAGCACACCCAAAGACAAATTTAACGCACCATCAAACAACTTAAGTCGTAACGGGAAGAAGAACACTGGCCCGAGCTTTGTTAGTTTACGACACAGAGAGATAATTCATAATTTCCTGAACAGTGATGTGACTAGTTTTCTCACTGGACTTAAACCATACCTCACGGAGAAAGTGTACCAGCACGCGTAAGAATTTTATTATCAGCGGCATAGTCAAATAGACCACACCATCCTCACCCCGGTATCAGAGACCGTGCCCTCCCATAGAAACTGTTATTAAGAAAAGAGACACAACTACAGATTCATTTTCCAGCGATTACGGGATCCTTTTATGTGCTGACCGCCTACCCGCTAATCTGGGGCTAGAACTTGAACAAACACTCATACATTTAGTTTGAGGTGTAACTGCTGTTGTGTTATTCTATGGAGTGCAAGATTTTTTCACAATCGGTAAGTGAGAGCAAGATGAGTGAAGGCCTTTGCTAGCGCGTGTATGAATGACAGGAAATTAATTCTTTTGTGTGACCATTTTGTTAACTTGCTTACCTGGTAATATATATCTTTTCTGTATACCCTACATTGTTCCTTTAAGTGGGATAGTTGATAATTTGTTAACTCTGTTTAAAACCACCTCCTTTCCATTTGCTTAGTAAAGGGAAGAACAGCTGGGAAGAACAGGTTTTTTTTCTATCACCTATACCTAATTTTGTAACACCCCTCTTTCAGAGTAATTAACTTCACTGTTAGGTTAACGTACCTATGTTCCTGATATTATCTATCTTTGGACTGGGTTTATCTTTGTCTAATAAGCGGGAAGGGCTTAGTCGATACCAATCTTCTTCACCCCTTCCAAACTTGTTATTTGCATTTGTGTACTTATGATAATTTATGTAATATCTGATATTTTTAGTGATTGATGTTTAAAGTGAATAAAATCACATAAACTCATTTAGTTCTGTGTGTTGGATATACCCAAAGCCCAACTTTTCCCCTTATTCGTTTAATATAGTTTGTATCAACGTCGCCTGTGTGTGTGAAAAAACACCAAATCGGTGTGCGCGCAGATGCGGGTCTGGAAAACTGGCAACTAATTGTTTGACCAGGAGAGTGAAAGAGAAGATTGAGAGAAACGATTTGTCGTAAATAAGTCTGTCTTTACTCTCCTCCAGCTCGCTGTGAAGCAACTATTAAATCTCTACATTTTCTATCACTGAGCTTTCCATCATCATTTTTCACTCTAAACCGGACCACTATTTCTAAGACTCTTTTCTCTCAAAATAAATTTACGACAATATTTGGCCGGCTCGCCGGGATAATTTTGAGATACATTTGATGCACACATATTTGTGGGCTGGTTCTGGGATCTTGAGCTACATTTGAGGCAATCGCATAGCCGGGATAAAGATATTTTGAGTCTGATTTAGTTTGGGTCTAACTAGGTAGAGTGTGAATGATTTGTCTTTGTGAATTAGGGAAATAAATAAATAATTACACCCCTAGACAAACGTTCTTTAAGTATTTGGGTTGTCCACACAGCATATTTACAGGTTGTTTTCTCTCCACAGCAGTAGAAAGTACAGATAAACAAATATATTTGCTATTATAATTATCCTCTGGCGGAGATAATTCAATTTCTTTCTTTATAAGAGTTGCTGGGATTGCGTGATTGTTTTACAGTCACAAAGGTTTTTGAAGTTAAAAAGAGTTGAGCTTAGCTAAAGACGGATTGTTCTGATTTTTAAAAATTAAGTTAACAACGTCTCATCTCAATAATTGACTTTAGGGACGGAGTTTGTTGTCAGAGATTAAAAATTTAGTGGAAAATTTTTTTTTTCTTTTAAATTGTTTTAATATAAATTTTTCTCGACTGTTAGTAAAAGTAGATTCTTTTCCAGTGTAACTTACCATTTAGTGGCATAGTCGCTTGCGTTTAGAGCCTTAATTGCCAGATATAGCAGCGATAAGTTTGCACAGTACAGGTAGGAGGTAACACAGGTAAATTTATACTTGGTTTTTTTTTCTCGTAGCGGTTCAGAGTTCCTCCCTTTCGCGTTGCTTCTTACTAGTTCTCTAGGCATACTTCATCTTATTCTTTAACAATGGCAGAGAGGATAAAGATGAGGTCCATCTTGAGGCTGGAAGCGAAAGAGGCAGGATTAGATGCAGAAGCTGCAAACGCGTTTATTAACCAGGAATTGGAAATATATGACGCGGAGCAACAGAGAGCCGAAGCTGAGAGGAAGGCGGAGCAACAGAGAGCCGAAGCTGAGAGGAAGGCGGAGCAACAGAGAGCAGAAGCTGAGAGGAAGGAAGAGAAAGAAAGAACAGAGAGGAGAGAAGCCCAGGAGAGGGCAGATAAGAAAGAAGCGGAAGAACGTCTTTTGGAACAGAAGAAAATTGAAGCAGAGATGGAAACTCGCAGAGAGAGAGAGAGAGAGAGAGAGAAAGAAAGACAGCATCAACTGGCGCTTAAGGCTCTAGAGAGTCGGGGCGCCTCTACTTCGACTAACGGAGAGCCGTCTTCGCCCCAGTCTCAATCAATGGACCTCTCCAGTACTCAATCTGCCCAATTAACTGCTATGTCGTTTTCTTTAGAATCTTTTCCTAGCCCTAACGAAAAAATTGACAGCTACCTAGAAAAATTCGAGAGACTCGCGAATCTTTATGGGTTAGAGAGTACCCGCTGGGCGCTCAAACTTTCAACGTCACTGAAAGGCAATGCTTATGACGTGTACACAAAGCTGGGACCGAATCAACATGATTACGACATGTTGAAAAAGGCCTTACTACAGCAGTTTGAGATGACTGCCCGAAAGTTTCTGCAGTTGTTCAGAAACAGCCGAAAAGAGAGCACGGAAACATTTCCCCAGTTCTCTTCACGTCTCACGGGTTATCTGACAAAGTGCATTGAATTATCTGACCTACCTCTTTCATATGAGGGAATTCTCGAACTTGTTCTTGTGGAGCAGATAAAATCCACTTTGTCGAATGAAACACGTAGATTTTTGGCGGAACAGGGGGCAGTCAGGCTTGAAGACATACTCAATAAAGCCGAACGCTATAGCAATGCAATGGCCGAACTTCCCAGCACTAAACGTAAACCCACCGATGAGCCATCTCGAAAACAGAATCTAGAGCAGGCATCCTATTCTTCCACTTCCTCTCAACATTATAACCAACGAGATAACAATACCCAGAAACCCCCCCAGGAAAAATCGAAATTCTACAAAACCCGATACCCCCCCCCCAACACAAATTCTGATCAACCCAACAAGCCTACGTGGCAGCGCGGCCACCAAGGTCAAGGAAAAGGGAAGACCCCTACACCAGGAACGTCTGATCAGGGCAAACAAACCGGTGCAAACCGCATTGGATGTTTGCATACAGCCTCGAAAGGTAGAGTCAATGTCAGTGATTCTCAACCTGAGGGGGACCGACCCTCAACTCGAGGAACTGTAATTTTGAACGGTACCTCTACTACTTGTCTTTTTGACACTGGATTAAGTTTTGATTGTATTGTCGCTAGGCACCTAGTCAAACCCGGTCAGGAGACAGAGGAAACCGTCAAACTTAGTGGAGTTTTCAGGAGTGATGCACCCAGGACGCTTCCTATCGCACTGGTAGAAATACACTCTGACTTTGTCAGAGGAGTTATTAAAGCGGCCATAATGGATGATCCGATCTACCCAGTTATCCTGGGATGTAGATATGTGTTCATTGGGAGACCTAAGGAGCCGATTGTGGCAGCGGTAACCACAAGAGGGCAAGCCAAGAAGGAGAGGGAGCCTGCGCCAAACTTGTTGCCGAATGAACTGAAGGAGGCGCAACAAAAGGACCCTACTCTGGCGCCCTGCTTTAAAAAAACTGCCCATGGCTAAGGACCCCAGACACAACGGAGACATTTTTTCTAAGGATGGTGTATTGTATCGTAGAACGGGCAACCCGGACACGGGGAATAACCAGCTCCTAGTACCGACGCAGTACAGAAACCAGATCTTAGAAATGGGGCACTCTCTTCCCTTTAGCGGACACATGGGACAAAACGCCACTATTCAGCGAATAAAAAACCACTATTGGTGGCCAGGAATGAACTCTGACATTGTCAGGTATGTGAAATCCTGCGCCCAGTGCCAACGGGTAGCACCCAAGCACTTGACACCCCCAGTACCTATGGGGCAAATGCCAATAGTAGGGACTCCATTTGAACGGGTTGCTGTCGACATTATTGGTCCTCTGGAAAAGACCAAAAGAAGGAACAGGTTCATCCTGACCTTAGTTGACACTTGCACTATGTGGGCCGAAGCCGTACCGCTACCATGCACTAATTCCAAGCATGTCGCAGAAGCCCTTGTGCAAATTTTTACACGGTTGGGATTCCCTCAACAAGTTTTGACGGACAATGGATCCCAATTCCGTAGCCTGTTAATGGAGGAGATCTTTAAGATCTTGAGGGCCAAACATATCCACACAAGTCCCTACCATCCGGCCGGAAATGGGCTCGTGGAACGTTTTAACGGTACCCTCACCATGATGTTACGTAAGCTGGGTCAGGAGAAACCGGAAGACTGGGACCAATATATATCGGCTGCCTTATTCGCCTACCGAGAGGTACCCCAAGCGTCTACGGGTTTTGCGCCAGCTACACTTTTATTTGGCAGACCTATTAAGGGGCCACTAGAAGCCTTACTTCGGTCCCTGACAGACCAGAAGGCTGACGAGACAGTCGTCTCTGCAAGCAAGTATGTATCTGAGCTTAAGGAAAGGCTAAAGCTAGGATGGGATCTAGCTACTACCAACCTTAAGAAAGCCCGCGCTAAAATTACTAAAAGATACAACAAAGCTGCAAAAGAGAGAGAACTACAACCAGGGGAGAAAGTCCTATTGCTACTTCCAACCGGAAGCAATAAACTTCGCATCGGATGGCAAGGACCGTTTACCGTCCTTAAAAAAGATCTCACGTACCAACTACAAGATCTCCATCAAAGGAAAGGAGAAGGTCTTCCACATAAATCTGCTAAAGAAATATTTGGAAAGACCGGTGCCATCCTCCGAGCATCTCCTGGCTGTCGCCATAGCAACGGAAGACGAGGAAGATGATGATGGTTGCATGGAGTATCCATTGCAACCCACAGAATCCTTTAAAGATGTCAAGTTCGGCGACAATCTCTCACCAGAACAACAAACAGAAACCAGGGCTCTACTAAAACAGTACAGTGCAGTCTTAACGGATGTACCTGGTCGAACAAATCTCATTGAATTTGATATGAAATTAACAAACGAGACCCCTGTTCAAACCAGAGTTTACCCCATCCCGTACGCTAAAGCTGATGCACTTCGCGGAGAAATAGACAAGCTGCGTCAGGCAGGAATTATCAGTGAGTCTACATCTCCTTACAGCTCGAGTGTAGTGCTGTTGCAGAAGCCCAATAAGGAAGTTCGGCTGTGCATTGATTACAGGTTGCTAAACGCTGTAACGGAATTCCAGCCCGAACCTCTCCAAACTGTTTCTGAGTTGTTCACCAAGCTCAGCAAAGCAAAGATCTTCTCCAAGATTGACCTCAGCAAAGGTTATTATCAAATACCAGTCAAGGAGGAAATTAAACCTTTGTTAGCTTTCAGCACTAGTGAAGGACATTACACATTTAACGTGATGCCGTTCGGTTTGCATAACGCACCAGGAGTGTTCACCAGGATGATGAGGAAGCTTCTACAACCTTTGCAAAGTCCCCATATCCATAATTTCATGGATGACATCTTAATTGCATCGGAAACCTATGAAGAACATATTGCTACGGTTGCTATGCTCCTCAGGAGACTACAGGAAACGGGTCTCACAGCCAGACCTAGCAAATGTCTCATCGGGTTTGAACAGTTAGACTTCCTGGGGCACACTATTTCTCACGGATGCAGTTGGCCTATCAAGAAGAACGTGGAGAAAATAGTGGCAGCAAAAAGACCCCGAACGAAGAAAGACGTACGTTCCTTCATATCGCTATGTGCATACTATCAGAAGTACATCCAGAACTTCAACGGACTGACGGCACCGCTGACTGACCTCACAAAGAAAGGTTGTCCTGATAAGGTCATATGGGATCAAAAGTGCGAACACGCGTATAGCACTTTGAAAGGACAGTTGTCTGCATACCCCATCTTGAGGTTGCCTGACCTCAAGAAACCTTTTGTACTGAGAGTCGACGCGTCAGGTCAGGGCATCGGGTCAACACTGCTTCAAGCCGATGACAGTGACCTGAACATGCTATTTCCAGTTGCCTATGGCAGTCGGAAATTAAATAAAGCGGAACGGAACTACAGCGTAGTTGAAAGGGAATGTCTTGCTCTGATTGACGGTATCAGACGCCATCATGAGTTTCTTTATGGTACATCTTTCACGGTGCAAACAGACCACGCTCCGTTAGCATTTCTTGGTGCCAATAAAGAATTTACGCAAGGATCATGCGTTGGGCGCTTCTTTTAAGCGTTTATTCTTTCAAAGTGGAATATATTCCGGGAAGACAGAATGTCGGGGCTGATTTCCTGAGTAGAAACTGGTCTACAGAGGAAGAAGAGCAAACTGAAGATACCACTCATCCTAAAATCACCAATCAGGTCACCTCCATTGTCAAAAAAATGAAACATGAAAAATGGTTTCATGTCTAAAAGTGGGGACGATTGTGACGTACGTCTAGTTTGACAAGTGAATTCTCCCTGATATGATGGATGATTTAAAGGGACT
The DNA here is from genome assembly GCA_024509875.1 of Oreohelix idahoensis. NCBI lineage: Eukaryota > Metazoa > Mollusca > Gastropoda > Stylommatophora > Oreohelicidae > Oreohelix > Oreohelix idahoensis. Next base: position 60,774 of record JAMPIV010012675.1, read on the forward strand.
TTTAGCTTTTCATAACATTAGAACCCCTGAACATTTGTTGTAACTTTTCGTTTGCCAGAACTCATTCCACCGGGACTCATTTAGTAGGCGGCACGAGATCAAAGAGTCAGACTGAGGGATTTCAGGGGAGACTATCGGCGCTATCAAAGACAGTAGTGGTCCCTGATACGAGACGCAGTTGCTTGCCGCTATTTTCGCGTCTCGGTGTCAATCGCAACCGAGCGAACGGGGGAAAGCGAAACGGGCAGCAGCGAGCGGATACGAAGACCAGGGGGCGGCTTCTTCTCTTGATTTGGTGGTCAGATCCCCAAAAGTTCGTGAGATCAAATAAGCTGTTAAGTTTATCATGTCCCACTCAACTTACATTCCATTTTAGCTAAATAGACCATTAAGACTAGACACGTTATCACTCGCTGGCCAGACCTTTACAGAAGCACTAGCTTTATTGAAATCTGGTTATAGATTTTCCCCTGGATTTTATATATATATTTGCAGTGTTTTCTATTCTGTGCAGAGCGGTAATATATATTGTGTAAAGTGATCAGTGGTCTAGTTCAGTCATTCTATTTCAATGGATTTTGTGTTAATTTAAATCTATTAAATTAAACCATCTCAATAGTTCCAGTTGTAAATATAATGATCTATCTATTATATTATTTCAAAAGATAATAGATGCTTAAATTAACTTTTATAGTCGCGAAGGAATTTATAATTAATAAATTCAGTTAAGTCCTAGTTTTATAGATGTGGGTTTTTAACCACTAGAATTCGCGCAGTGTTTATTAAATACATAATTAAATACTCGAGTGTATTATAGGCTTAACGGGAAATTCATCGCGCTTTAGAAGGTTATTTGTTTTCGGTATATTACATGTCTTTTTTTTTCTTTCATACAGAGTGATCGTAACCTGTGCGATCCCAGCATTAAGAAAGCAATAAAGAAATCAATCTAAGCAAGGCAAAGCATAAACAGTGTGTAGAGTTCCCCTGACGCAGAACTTGTTGAGACTGTGTACATTTTTAATCTTTGAGGCGATTCTATGTTTGGAATTCCGCTATCTAACTTATAGCAAAGAAAGCACACCCAAAGACAAATTTAACGCACCATCAAACAACTTAAGTCGTAACGGGAAGAAGAACACTGGCCCGAGCTTTGTTAGTTTACCGACACAGAGAGATAATTCATAATTTCCTGAACAGTGATGTGACTAGTTTTCTCACTGGACTTAAACCATACCTCACGGAGAAAGTGTACCAGCACGCGTAAGAATTTTATTATCAGCGGCATAGTCAAATAGACCACACCATCCTCACCCCGGTATCAGAGACCGTGCCCTCCCATAGAAACTGTTGTTAAGAAAAGAGACACAACTACAGATTCATTTTCCAGCGATTACGGGATCCTTTTATGTGCTGATCGCCTACCCGCTAATCTGGGGCTAGAACTTGAACAAACACTCATACATTTAGTTTGAGGTGTAACTGCTGTTGTGTTATTCTATGGAGTGCAAGATTTTTTCACAATCGGTAAGTGAGAGCAAGATGAGTGAAGGCCTTTGCTAGCGCGTGTATGAATGACAGGTAATTAATTCTTTTGTGTGACCATTTTGTTAACTTGCTTACCTGGTAATATATATCTTTTCTGTATACCCTACATTGTTCCTTTAAGTGGGATAGTTGATAATTTGTTAACTCTGTTTAAAACCACCTCCTTTCCATTTGCTTAGTAAAGGGAAGAACAGCTGGGAAGAACAGGTTTTTTTCTATCACCTATACCTAATTTTGTAACACCCCTTTCAGAGTAATTAACTTCACTGTTAGGTTAACGTACCTATGTTCCTGATATTATCTATCTTTGGACTGGGTTTATCTTTGTCTAATAAGCGGGAAGGGCTTAGTCGATACCAATCTTCTTCACCCCTTCCAAACTTGTTATTTGCATTTGTGTACTTATGATAATTTATGTAATATCTGATATTTTTAGTGATTGATGTTTAAAGTGAATAAAATCACATAAACTCATTTAGTTCTGCGTGTTGGATATACCCAAAGCCCAACTTTTCCCCTTATTCGTTTAATATAGTTTGTATCAACGTCGCCTGTGTGTGTGAAAAAACACCAAATCGGTGTGCGCGCAGATGCGGGTCTGGAAAACTGGCAACTAATTGTTTGACCAGGAGAGTGAAAGAGAAGATTGAGAGAAACGATTTGTCGTAAATAAGTCTGTCTTTACTCTCCTCCAGCTCGCTGTGAAGCAACTATTAAATCTCTACATTTTCTATCACTGAGCTTTCCATCATCATTTTTCACTCTAAACCGGACCACTATTTCTAAGACTCTTTTCTCTCAAAATAAAGTTACGACACTTAAAAATAGATAACTCTAGTTATCTTGGGGAAACGAAAAGCATCCCCATCTGAATATTCTGCGCATGCTCATTTAGGCACATTTGCCTAAACATTTATTACAAATAAGGGAGGGAAACCTGAGGCCTGTAAACAGTAAATTAATATGAAACAAATATAAAGGTATGTTATCAGGCACTCGCAGGAAATAAAGAAGTAGAACACCAGACAACAGAAAAACAACAGACATGAGTGGCTTACCCAGGATTTGAACACTGGACCTTCCGTGCGACAACCCCGCCTAGCCATGCAAGCGAATCACACTATCCGCTCTGCCATCTACGCATCATCAAAAAATGATGTTTCAATCTCAGGTCAATAGTGCGAACCACAATACACGACACCAGAAGTCCTCCATGGGCAGTTCAGCCTATTAATGACGCAATCACTTCTGTTGTATTTCTATCAAGCAGTATAGGCCGAATCCAACAAGACCCTTAGGACCTTAATACTGTGTCCAGTAAATGATAGTAGACTAGAACAGTGAGAACAGGATAGTGGGTAGGTTTGGTATTGTACAAACATTTATTACAAATAAGGGAGGGAAACCTGAGGCCTGTAAACAGTAAATTAATATGAAACAAATATAAAGGTATGTTATCAGGCACTCGCAGGAAATAAAGAAGTAGAACACCAGACAACAGAAAAAACAACAGACATGAGTGGCTTACCCAGGATTTGAACACTGGACCTTCCGTGCGACAACCCCGCCTAGCCATGCAAGCGAATCGCCAAAAAGCACATTTGCCTAGTATTGTGACGTCTAGATTTGTGAAACGCATCTACTTCAAACACATTGTTTCGCTCTATTGCTGATGACTCGGTCATGCAAACATCCATCTCCTCCAAGCTAGAAGAGATCGGACGATGAAGTGTGCTCGTTTAGGAAGTTGGTCTGTGATGTAGCAGCAGCAAGAGGTGTGGGAGAGCGTTTGAGGAAGATTCAACGTAGAATCACATGGACATAATATATTTACGGAGACAAGTTAACATATCACTATTAAAACATGAACAAATAGTTTTGATTAATAAAGATCTGGTGGGAAAGAACCCCCCTATCCCCTAGAAATGAGCCGCCACTGATAACTACCAACCCTTAACCTGCTGATTGTCAGATCTATCTCAAATAAACAATGTCCCGATTAAGTTAATTACCTGGATTTTTTTATTTGAACATTAGGCTATTGAACACGAAGAACGCAGCGTCACACTTCATCTGCGATACCTTGGTGCATTACTGCTGACATTTTCTGCCACTAGAACATAAACATTAGAATGGCCTTGATCAAAGACTCTGGAAGTGCTCACTGTTTTAAGAATGGACGTTGCGTTAAACCTGCTCTGATTTTCGGAAGTAAATACACACCACATTTTTTTTTGCGTACTTTTTCTATTTTAGAGAGAGTACATTAACTTTCGAGCACAGCTAAGGGGTTGCAACTGTGGTTGAAAGTTAGACAATATATGTACTGTTTCCCCTTATATGTACTCTCGCGAAAATAGAAAAGTGTGACTGTGTGCATTAAATCAACAGACAATCAAGATATTCTTCTGTCCAGTTTCATTCGGGAAACGGAATTAACTCATCATTTTTCTTAAAAATAACCTTAAAATGTAAGTTTCTGATTGTTTCTTCAAGATAAAATTTTAATTTAAAGTATTGCAGACTTATTATTATGGATCAAAATGATAAGATGGCTAAAAGGAAGAGACGATCGCGTCATTCACAGCGAGCAAGCGAGACTATAGAAGAAGCAGCAATGTAATACGTGTAACAGAATCAACACACTATAATTAAAAACCTGCCAATTTTGGCGGGTTGTTGCAAGTTTGAAAATAATTGACTTTGGTTTGGTTTAGTTTGGTTATAAGGACTATCTTCATTGCACATGAACAACTCCATCAGTGCTCCGATCTCCTCCCTTAGATCACACGAGGATCTCAGCACAGTGCACTAACTCCGTAGCACCGGCCAGAATCCAAATGTGTGTATATAGGAATCATACATTCTATAAATACTTTTGTGGTGGGTAGGTTTTTAATTTTTAAAATTTTGCCAGGGCAGCGACTTTCCAGAAAGGCCTACTCTGTACGATTTCCAACTGCCGTGGGATTTTCAACGTGCGCAACTTTCACACGGGACCTCCTACTTTTTTTGCCCTTATCCGAGAAGGCTAGTCATCCGATATCACTACCCAGGAGACCATGGGGGAGTATGACATCAATAGGACCACTGGTTCTGAACAAAAAATAAAATTTATGTAAATGATATTCCCTCAAATGCGAATCGCACCCTGTACCTCTAGAATTCGAGGCCACTCTGACTTGAGTTTATGGAGGAATAATAATATAACCGAGATAACCACAGTTTAAATAAAACGAAAATGGGCATGTCATGTTAAAGTGAACCTGTACAGCCCCGGGGCCTATAAAGCCCCGTGTAGTCCCCGGGGCGAATTCTGAGAAAACCAAAAAAAAAAAAAAAAATGTGACGTGCTTTCTCACGAAATTAAAAAAAGGCGACTTATCTGAGGTCTTGCTGGCAACCATATCATGTATAACAAATAACTACAGAAACCTTCACTACAAGAGTTTGTGCTGTGGCGTAGGTTTCCACAGGGGGGCGCCATATGTTGTGGTGGCTTGAGGGGCTAGGTCGCCCCATTGCAATAAAGTTTCAGTCGCTCCCAGCGAACTATTTATTTGGTGACCCCCTGACCCTACATATACACTGTATTTATATTAAATAAATGAGTAGGAAATATTCTCTCACATTGTGTTTTGATATTTGCAAACGAATATTTAAATACATTCAAGCTTGAAAAAAACCTGAAAAAAAACCACAGCTCTCATCTGTGATGGATTCATAGTGTTTAATTTTTTTTAAATGTGGGCCAGTTTCGGCGCCACTAAACTTTGGCGTTCCGAGCCAGTGTTCTCACTGGCTCGTCCCTGGACTCAACCCTGTCCATATGATTGCATTTTATTAGTTAATTGTCTAGCGATAGTCCGACCTGCCCATACGGAGCGAAGCAGGAGGTGGTGGGGGATTGAATCTGTAAAACTTGAGTAAATAAAACAGTTTAACCAATGCAAAGGGACAAGCAACTAAGAAGGCTAAATGAATAAAGATGGCCGTGAAATCAATTCTTCTTCTTCGTTCGACCTCAGACTTCTACATTAGTGACTATATAAAGGTAGTAGTCAGCTCAAGGTTCCTGACATCTCGAAACAGTTTTTTTCACCTGGTGGGTCCTCGCTGTTCGAACATCACCTCGTCGAGTCATATTATCATCAGTCATCGTAAGGCGGTTTGCGTTGCACTATGTTACGCGCCTTGCTGCCCAGTGCATCCGACTTCAGCATGCATTTATTTGGGGATTGCTTCTCTACTTTTTTGGCTTCTTCTCAATTTCTTTGCAGTTCTGCTACACTGTATGGCTGGTCTGTACTTGACTGGTGATTACAAAAATGCAGAAAACTTGTAACCACAAATCAATAAGAAGTAGAAGAAAAAAAATAGATGATAGCGATCGTCGTGATAAGGATAACAGTGATGATGAACAATGAGCCAATGAAAAATAAGAAGTAGAAGATCACAAAGAAGAACAAATATAAATGAAGAAAAGTTTCATACTGCATGACCTTGAAAACATTTTCTTGGACCCTTATCAGCTGACAGACAGAGCAATCAGTGGTCATCACGCCTAGTGGCGTCTTGTAAAAGAACAACATGCTGTCTCCATATTGCTCGGTCGGTGGCCGTCCTTCATGCAGTGCCCCAACTCTCCACATCGAAGTTTGGCTGCAATGGATATCTAAGGGTGTTATCTCTATACCTTAATGGAAGGCCTGCATTGAAATAGATAATATTCTGTCCATGGCTTAACTGTATAAACAAACAAGGAAGTGTCACACAGTGGCTTAATTAAGAGTCTGTCTGAGTAAAGAGACAAGACACCAATTTGTAGGAAAGTCTGAGAAGATAGATTAAGATGAGAATTAAAGTGACTGTGGAGGATGAGACTTATAGCTTCAAGGGTGAGAACCTAGATTGACTCTCCCTCGCCACCTGTGACTTGTTTTATTAGCTACTGTCTCACCACCTCTCGCTCAGCTGAGATAAGGTATGCACTAATTACTAGCCACAGACACAACTGTACAGTTAAAGAATACAAGTACAATATAGTGAAAGAAAAACTGATCCAGTGCACATTTTATAGTTTATTAAAACAAACAAATCTATACTACAGCCAAAAAATAAAAAATAAAAAACACACCAATAACGTGCGAGTTCACACAACCTGAAAAAAAGAACAATCAATGAAAGACACAATTATCAAATTACCACGCTCTCTTCCACACCTACACGAAAACAACTAAGGTTAAAGAAATATACCGGGCGGGGGTCTCTAGGTAAGAGCCAACACCCCTGACTACTCTATTGTAACTAACTAAACACACTGTGGAGTCCTCCGCTACCTGACTACTCTTCACTAGTGTTCACTCTGTTCCGGTTAAGACTTATTAACTAATTTGACTACAATGTCTCAAAGGTGCTCTTGGCGGACCTGCACAACTAACTTATACACCACATAAATCCTACTCTCCTGAATTCTGCAGAACTAACTCAGAGGCTCTCCTCTAGTAGTTTCTATCTAACTCTACTGTTCCTGAGGAACACAACTAACTCCACTCTCTCCCCTCTGTTTCCGTTCAGTGCCTTCCTGACGCTATCGTCTTCGTCTGGGGCTCCGATGCGTTGCTCTTCGTCACGTACCTCCTCCCGTTAGCATTTAGAGAGGTATTATTTCCCTCTCTCCTCTCCAGAATAACTGATGAAGGGGCCCTTGGTATATATATATATATATATATATATATATATATATATATATATATATATATATATATATATATATATATATATATATATATATATATATATGCCTCTGGCTGTAGATCTAGCTCTGTGTTACGGATGGGGTTTTTCGTAGTCAGTCTAATAGCATGGTGAAGATGGTTGATGTGACAAGTCTAACAATGCATCGTGCTGATAACATGATGTATGTCGTAGGGTGTGCAGATGAAACAATCAGTTGATAAATTAATGCAGAATGCGTTGGTGGATGGGTCCACATACAACAACGTTTAATATTGAAATATGAAGTTCATTCATGGGCATTGTTAGAAGGTACATACATGTTAACGAATCCTCTCCATAGTCTAGTCTGGTCATTACACATCTGGCCGCTGTACTAGATGTGGCATCCAATCCACCCAAGTAATGTGGGACAGGTTATGTAGACATCGGAATATCTGTATAAAATTCTTTCTGAGATTATCATAAATCTTCTCGCTTACTTCATATTCTTCAGCAATAAATAGTGGAGGCCCTTGAAGTACTTAATGCCACATAAAATTATAATATATTTCCTCCACAATCTCAGGAGCTAGAAAAAGTACGTCCTATCTTGACGACTACAATATACGAAAGGCCTAGAACCAACCGTTTGCATAAATTATTGCAAAACGGATTACGTCATAAACTCCCGGTGACGTACTAAATATATCGTGTTCAATATTAGTAAAAACCCGTGCAACTACATGATTAACCACAGATAGACATATTACCGCGTAGATTAACTGCTAATAGCCTAAGTGTGGTCAACATGCAAAAATACATTAATAATCTTACTTAACACTCTGATGATGGCACTCTATTCTTCACACAACGACGATCTTACCAGCTACGGGTGTTGGTCTACTGCTTTATTGTGGCAGTATGTAAACAATACCAGGCAACGTAGCCTGTTCTGTATTGGACCGTACAAGCTAAGAGCTCTAATTCCTAGGCAATTCCACGCTGAGGTATATGTTTCCTCACGTCATGATAACTTCTAATGCTTCTCTGTATTGCAGACGTAACTAGGGCGCCAGTTACTATGCGCGTACCCCAGTTCTCTTCAATTACGATGTTGTCTCTTGCCTCCCTCTCTGAGAAGGCAAAGTCCGTTGCAGGCTTAGGGTTACCTACCCTCCGCCGAGAATCGCTGTAAGACAAAATAACAACTTATTTACACCAATTCAAAAAATACATCATTCAAAACACATTAACAACCAAGATTTACCTACACCCCGTTTCCCATACCATAATAAAACTTCCCTAAATACAAGCTCCCATCTCTAAGTATTATTTCTGCCCTCGGGTCAGACTTAACGCTCACTCCTTCTCCTCCCCTGCACTATTCGTATATTAAAGGCAGCTCATGGAAGGTTATAAAAATAGAACAACTTATTTAGCACACAAATGCATACATCATATATCAGAATATTAAACACTCTTCATCCCTTTTCCTTCTGAATTACATTAATTATACCCGTTTCTTAGGCACCCACAAAAAACCCGAGTACATACACTTATATTTATCATAATCAATTGTGGTTACTCTGAACTCGTTATAACGTTACTCAGTGCTCTCCTCTAGCCTAAGCCCCTATTCTCAACCGTTAATATCTCAAACCCGCGCCACAAAATCATAGAAATCGCTAGCTAGACATAGTATAATTACAACAAAACTTACACTACACGGGCTCTAGCTTTGTAGAAGTCGGCAATGGATGACAACTACTGACTAACAATAAAATTAAATCCCCAAGAAAACTTGCTCTTACTTGCTAACTCTTTTAGCTAAAATTCTTACACCGCTTGTTAAGTTTACGAACATACCCAGACTTTCAGAATATCCATGAACCTGGCAGACTGAACTGACGCTATTCACGGCAATAAAATTGTTGGACTTGGGAGCACTAACTACTAATTTGGCCCTGCATATATAGGGCCAATTTTCTGATGCAAGACCGACTCGGTGAGTCATAGCTTCTAGCATCGTCTCCCAAAATCCGCTTCCAACCCCACTTCTGACGTAATCTAATGACTGCTACATAAATTAAAAATCAAAATCAATCGTACGAGCTTCCCGTTAAATATCATAACATTATCTTAACTCGACCAATCCACTTGCGACGAAGAGTTATTCCCCCTGCTGGAAAAAAGAGAGGGGGGGGGATTAAAGAAAATAGACTCTCCTCGAAGCTCGCTGGAAAATGTTCGTAATATTACCTAACTATACTGCCCGCCTATCAGCAAGAATGACTCACTAGCCCACGTTACAACACGGGTAGGGGTTTTCTCCCATCTCCAACCGAGATGGGTTGGTGTTTGTGGTATGAGTCATCCTACCACCATACAGAATAACCCAGAATTAAAATAAATACGAACTAGGACGCATTAGAATAAAAAAAAAAGAACCAAAATTAATAAATAGGACAAGAAATGGGGCGAGTTGAAAATGAAAATTAACAGTAACTCATCACAGGAAGGGAAACCCAAGGCCTGTAAACAGTAAATACATAATACATAAAGGTCACGTGTTTCAGGCACTCGTGACAAATAAAGAAGGAGAAGACTAGACAACAGAAAAACAACATAAGTGATAGGCTTACCGGGAATCGAACCCAGGACCTTCCGAACGATACCACCGCCTAACTACGGGAGCGAATCATTGCTTTCCTCTCTGCCAACAATGGCTTGAAGTTAATCTATCCCATACAATAAGGGCCGGCTCCAGAAGAGAAGCAAGGGGACCATTGTCTTGGGGCATCAAGACTCAGGAGCGTCAAAACATTCTCACAGACAAAAATACATTAACCAATCATAGGGCATTACTGAGCATCACTGTGAGAGCATATCAATGTTTGGAGCAGGCTTCATGCAAACCAATCATAGGGCATAACTGAGCATCACTGTGAGAGCATATCAATGTTTGGAGCAGGCTTCATGCAAACCAATCATAGGGCATAACTGAGCATCACTGTGAGAGCATATACATGTTTGGAGCAGGCTTCATGCAAACCAATCATAGGGCATAACTGAGCATCACTGTGAGAGCATATCAATGTTTGGAGCAGGCTTCATGCAAACCAATCATAGGGCATAACTGAACATCACTGTGAGAGCATATAAATGTTTGGAGCAGGCTTCATGCAAACCAATCATAGGGCATAATTGAGCATCACTGTGAGAGCATATCAATGTTTGGAGCAGGCTTCATGCAAACCAATCATAGGGCATAACTGAGCATCACTGTGAGAGCATATCAATGTTTGGAGCAGGCGTCATGCAAACCAATCATAGGGCATAACTAAGCATCACTGTGAGAGCATATCAATGTTTGGAGCAGGCTTCATGCAAACCAATCATAGGGCATAATTGAGCATCACTGTGAGAGCATATCAATGTTTGGAGCAGGCTTCATGCAAACCAATCATAGGGCATAATTGAGCATCACTGTGAGAGCATATCAATGTTTGGAGCAGGCTTCATGCAAACCAATCATAGGGCATAATTGAGCATCACTGTGAGAGCATATCAATGTTTGGAGCAGGCTTCATGCAAACCAATCATAGGGCATAATTGAGCATCACTGTGAGAGCATATCAATGTTTGGAGCAGGCTTCATGCAAACCAATCATAGGGCATAACTGAACATCACTGTGAGAGCATATCAATGTTTGGAGCAGGCTTCATGCAAACCAATCATAGGGCATAATTGAGCATCACTGTGAGAGCATATCAATGTTTGGAGCAGGCTTCATGCAAACCAATCATAGGGCATAACTGAGCATCACTGTGAGAGCATATCAATTTTTGGAGCAGGCTTCATGCAAACCAATCATAGGGCATAACTGAACATCACTGTGAGAGCATATAAATTTTTGGAGCAGGCTTCATGCAAACCAATCATAGGGCATAACTGAACATCACTGTGAGAGCATATAAATGTTTGGAGCAGGCTTCATGCAAACCAATCATAGGGCATAACTGAACATCACTGTGAGAGCATATAAATTTTTGGAGCAGGCTTCATGCAAACCAATCATAGGGCATAACTGAGCATCACTGTGAGAGCATATCAATGTTTGGAGCAGGCTTCATGCAAAAGGACCAGCTGCAATGGTGTCTTCATGCTCTGTAAGAAGCGCAACGGAAAATAATGATGATGATGATGACGGTGATGATAAGGAGAACTATCCCCCCCCTTCCTTATTTAAAGTTTGTATTTATGTCCATGTCATCTGACTTCTGCTACTCAGTCGTTATGAGAAATTAAAAACTTAATGTTATAAAATATATGTTTTATACTAATTTATTATTTCTCTCTTCAAATACTAGACTACAAATAACAAAGCACAGTGTGGGAAGAATTCTCGACTCAGATATGTAACATAAATATATTTATATAGGACCATCGAACACCAAATAAATAGTTAGTTTGAGACTACTTAATCTCTAGAATAATGATGCGAAACCGAATAGACTTGCCAGCGGGGTCTTGCTACTTATTCCATGATCACAACTATGTGATATTTTTCTGTGTATACTGTCACTGGATTAAAGTTCAAGGCCTGTGAATACGTCTTTTAGCCAAGAGAACAACAGAAGCTACGCGGTTTGACACAGCCGGAAGCGAAGAACGAACATATTACATTTTTTTTGGGGGGGGGGGGCAGGGACTGTGATATTAACAGACCTATATTGAATCATAATCTCAGAGCCAATATTGCCAATCAGTTTATATCAACCTTGATCTTATAGTTAATCATCAATTGCTTTGCCCTACATGATATATGTTGTAAAATTGTCCATAGTTGAGATCGATGTATTTACATTTCAATATTTTTATCAATCGAGTTAGCCTTGGTAAGTTTTACATTCTGTTCAGACTACTTATTTCTCAACCTAAACATTACTTTCTCCTTACTATACTTGGAAGGACAGAATAAATAAGCGTGAAGCGAGAAAATATTGTCGCCAGAGAAAATAGAACAATGTCTGTACGTGTGTTTTTATGTGAAGAACTCATGACCCAGCATGTGTCTTCTATCTATCTCACTTGCGCATCACCATCACACTTCAGTGTGCAGTACTGTGACTTAACCTCACTGCGGCTGTCAAGCATTCCCGACTTTTAGTTAAAACCAATATGTGATAGGTGACTGTTTTTTTTTTAAGGAAGCCTTAGAGTTTAGACAATATAAAGGGTATTTCAAAATTATGTATACGCACTTTAAACATTTATTTTTTATGAACAACGTATAGTTTTAATTTTCTTTATCACATTTTAAAGCTAAGAGATAGACACATTTTTTCTGAATGAAATCATTTTGTTTTCATTTTTAGATACATGACACATGACGTAGAATATTCACTTCGGTTTTGAAGAAAAACAATTTTACAAGAATTGTAGATCAGTTGGTGAGAGATGCCACTCATGTGTTTATGCTGATGGTGGACATTTTGAACTTTTAAACTAAATTTATGTTATTGTGCAAAACATTGTGTATCTCTTAGCTTTTAAATGGGATAAAGAAAACTAAAATTATGTATGTTGTTTATTAAATATAAATCTTTAAAGTGTGGATAAACAATTTTGAAAAATCTAGTACTATTCTTGACTCTAGGTGATACTGTTAGAGCAGTGTTTCTCAAGCAGTGTACCACGGTACACTAGTGTGCCGCCGCGCAAATCAGAGGGTGTCGACGCGCCAATCAGAGTATGCTGCAAAATATTTTAAATTTACTACATGAAGTATATTTTTAATGATCATGAACTATAAAACTGATCTTACAGCTTGAATTCATTGTATAATAATTTGAGCTATTAATTGCTTTGAACAAAATTAGATTTACTTCAAAATTTCATGATATTACAAAAACGCAAGAGGCGCATAAACAACGTTCAAAGGCCATGGACAAACCATACTACTTATAATTAGACCTAATTAAATTTCGTATCACAAAGAGCGGTAAGGTAGAGGAACTTGAGAATTTGGGCATGCTCCTACTATACGTGTTGTATTATTTTATAATTAACGTGTTGTTTCTTGCTTGTGTTTGATCTATTTTTTTTCTTAACCAGCGGCACTTGGTCTTTCAGCCCTTCGGCCCAATGACATGTCATTGCGAGACTGGGGAGCCTGTGGACTTTCCTTCCAACCTGGTCAGGAGCTTCGCTCCTTCCCGTCCACATAGGGTTTATCTCAGGAGCCGTTCAGGTTATTCAGTCAAAATCCCGGTCAATGACACTCCTTCAAACGCTCACGCCCGGGCTTGAACCTTGAACACCTGATCGCCAGCGCAATGTGGTAACCATTACACCAGCGCGGCTCCCGTGTTTGATCTATAAAACTGTGTAAAATAATTAGTACATTCGATTTGCTGTTATAAAACTTTATTAAAAGTAGATACCCTAACTGAAATGGATAGATTTATTACAAGAAAACTTGTCAAAGAAAGAAGTAATAATGGCAGCATGGCTAGTATTTGCAGTAATGAAAACATCAGTTTGGACGAGGTCATGCCAACACCGAATAAAATTTCTAAATCTAAACTTCGTAGACAGTACATGGACATCTATTTAAGTCTGGGGTTTTCTTGGTCTAGAGTGATAGATATCCTCAGCCAGTATGTGTTGTGTGCAGTGACAAACTTCCGAACGAAGCCATGGTTCCTTATAAATTGAAAATACTTTTGACCACTAAACACGCACATATCGGGAATAAAGATTTGAATTATTTCAAAATGTTAGTTGAGCAACAAAACAAGAACGCTATTTTGAACAAAGAGTTAAAGCATCTGATAAAGTTCAAACAGTTTCATGTAGCCGAAATCATAGCATAGCAAATGAAATCATATACTACAGCTGAGTCATTTATTTTTCCTGCGTGCGTTTGATTGTTAGGACAATGTTTGGTAGTGAAGCAGAAAACGAAATTACCAAAATTTCATTGTCTGATGATACGATTAGAAGAATAATAATCAAAATATCTTATAACATTGAGGGACATGTTTCAACAGAGCTTAAAAACATCAGACTTTGTGCTACTGTGAGGAGTTACTGTGATTTTATTTTCCGCATTCTTTTTCTCCGTGTAATTATGTCCTGTCATTAATTGAGTTTAGTCTTCTTCTCTTGGTAATTAATTGCGTTTTCCATGAGGGATGACTGTAGGGTTAAATTTTAAGATTTGCACCAGTCTTCCTGTCTCTAAATTAATTGTGATCACGTAGGCTTTTCTTTGTTAAAATAATCGCAATCATTCTTATTGTAGTAAGCGCGTGAGTATTATTAGGCGGGTTGAACATTTTCCGACGTTAAATAACCCCTACCCGGTAAATCTATGGGTGGGTGCTGAACCTCTACCCAGGTCCGTAAAAACGGGCGCTTCAACGAATCAAAGTTAATTTTGCTGACGCCAACAGGTAACGTTATTTAACATGACGCAAGACAGACGCGCGCGATCAGAATAAATATGACTCACGAGTTGCTTACAATCTAATTGGCCGGGGTCAATTATTAACAAATTCCGGCAAGATTATTGGTTCCAGAGAGACGCCAAACGATGACGTACGGCGTGGGTTATAGCGTTCCTTTTTTATGATATATACTCGCGTCTAGTCATTAGCGGGTCTCTTTGTCTCCAGAATTCAGCCGTGAAAAATAACGTCGTTATCGCTTGCTCTAAGTAAGATATTCGATAAAATTGGGTATGTCTATAATTTAATTAGCATCGTACTTATAGTTAGTTTCTTAATAGAATCTTAGCACGCTAAAGTAAAGGTTCTTCGGGGACTTAATTTAATTTTATATGAACGAAAGTGCCATCAATTACTATCTTATAGAAATAGATAAAATGTAAGTGTGCATATAATTTTTTCTGTGATAAGCTAGTACGATCTTTGGTTGATGTAGCGGGTTTGAGATATTAACTGTGTGTCTAGGCTTTTGAGATAGTAAGTGTAAATACGCTGTGAAATTCATTGTATAAGGTTACGTCCTTAGGCTATATCTAGACTGTAATTGTGAGGTCCGATATATATATAGATAAACTCGATTTGATTATAATATTGGAAGTGTATAATACGCTAGCGTAATTGTGTGTACGTTATTTTATTGGGCATTTAATTGTGTGTACGTTATTTTATTGGGCAATTAATTGTTGTGTACTCAGGAGGGGAGTGAGGGGTGTAATTAATTTTTCTGGATGGGATTAAATAATTCCTAGGCAGGATGTGTTTATATTGTGTAAGATTTGATACTGGTCAGTTGTAGAAAGTAGGCCTAGGAATTATTGGGTACAGAGGAGGTCCCTCAGTGAGTGAATTGTTTTGACGCTGAGGTGCGTCTAACACAAAAGAATTAGGTCAGCTGCGTCGGGGGTTTTTCTTACCAAACAGACAGTGTTGAAGTGGGGTAGAGAGATTAGAGAGGGACATGTATGGTAGGCTGACGGTAGAGAGATTAGAGAGGGACATGTATGGTAGGCTGACCTTTGGGCAGAAATAGCGTTTATCGCTGTGCATAGTTGAGGAGGGGGAAGACGGGAGATGTGTTTAAGGGAGTTAGGTGTTAGGGATGAGTAAATTTTGATGTGGTGTACATCTGTTGTTATTATTTGTTTCATAGCAATTTTTCACGACACACAGGGAGGGTTGTACCAGCCGTACAACTTGCCAAGATACTTGACCTTCTCAGGAGTAGAAGGTTCGAGACTTCGCCGGTGGTGAAGAAAATTGGTGACGCGGTTGTTACCGGCGCCAAGTACGTCTGTTCCAGGAGAAAGAAACAGTTCTCGTGCAGTGAAGCAATAATCTTCAGCGGGAACGAAACAGTTCTCTTACAGTGAAGCCATTCTTCAGCGGGAACTGGGTTGTCCTTAAACTCCAGAGCTCTGAGCTCTTTATCACAACCCATATAGGCGCGTTGCCTGGTGTTTGTGTTTTCTTTTTTTATTCACGACCATAATAAAGTCGTTTGTCCCAAACCCGGAGAGGGTAACGGGGCAAGTAATAGAATGGTCATCAGCAGTGAAGTAGTCACATTCCGAGTCAAGTACTTGAGTCTAATAGCCCAAGTCATCAACAGCAATATTCGTGGAGGGAGATAGGGTTAACATTCCTTCTGAATGCTTTAGAAGGGAGAGACAGAAGTTATAAAGAGTTAGATAGTCAGAGCAGAGGACAGCTTCTGAGGTTGCACTGACGAAGTCAGTTAGTGGATCAGTGTTCGTGATGTGCAGTGTAGGACTTCAGAAAGTTCATGCCTAGGTTTTTGTTTTTGTAGACAGTTAGTTAGGTTTACAGCTGGACAGGGATGTTAGATTTTATTAAAACTTAATAATAGCTAGTTGGAGTGGTGGCTCAAAATCCGAGACCCCACCAAGTTCAGTGTGGTTTTTTAAAATCTTTAATTCTTTTCCCCATACAGGTTGAAATCGTGGGTGAAGGATTGGGGTTGATTACAAATCATTTTAATGGTTCTTGTTCTTTTCAGGTGTGCGACCACGCACATTATTTATTTTGATATGTAATTTATTTTATTGTGTAAATAAATCAATTTTTTATGCTGCAGAGAACTTGTAGATCGCGCGAGAAGTCAAGATATATTTGATACTTTGACTGCCTACTTAAAAAAAAATGTAATCTCTCCTGGAAGTCATGTGTGGGTGTCTGCACAGATGGCGCTCCATCCATGATGGGATCTATCAAAGGTTTCGTCGCACTTGTAAAAGAGCAAAATCCTAACATGATTTCTACACACTGCTTTCTGCATAGAGAAGCCCTTGTTGGACAGACACTGGGGAAAGAATTAAAGTCTGTATCAGACAAGCTGTCATTATGGTGAATTTTGTGATGTCAAGTACTCTAAAGACCCGACTCTTTAAACAGCTTTGTAAAGCAATTGATTCGCAGTATGAATGTTTAATGTCACACACAGAAGTGAAATGGTTATCAAGGGGAAAAGTGTTAGCTCGGGTGAATGAACTAAGGTACGAAATGACATTTTTTTTTTAAAGTCAGAAGGAAACAACAATTTATGAAAATCTCAGAAGTGAACTTTGGTGTGCCAAGCTGGTATAACTGGCAGAAATATTTAGGCGCCTAAACAGCGTGAATATCAGTATGCAAGTACGAAATGAAAACACCCTTACATTTACTGATAAGCAACAGTCATTTAAAAAAAAAGTATAATAGTCTGGTTAAATACAGCTAGGGAGGGTAATATTCATGTGTTTATACTGGTACCCAAGAACATTATCATAGACATTGTTACCCTCATAATGGAGCATTGGAAACATTGGAGCAAAATATCCATCATTATTTTCCACCGATGACTTCAGAGAGATTCGATGGGGTAAGAAATCCATTTCTGCCTGTTTCGTGTGACTTGGATTTTACAATAATAATAGAAGAAGCTGACATAGGCCGGAAGGGAGGCATCAAAGAAGGGTTGGATATCGGAAGAGCAGCAGCTGGGAGGCTTTTTCAGGCCATAAATCAAGGATTCCTCAGCAAAAGAGAAGTTGGTAAGAAGACGAAGATGGCTGTACACCGCTCCACCTATGTACCAGTCTTGACGTGTGGATGCGAGTCATGGACAGTGACAACAACCCACAAAAACCAGATCCAAAAAAAAACAGAAATGAGGTATCTGAGGAAGGTGGTTGAAGTAACAAGAATAGACATGGTCTGCAACCAGACGATACACCAAGGCCTAAAAACCCAACCCCTGCAGACCCAAGTAGAACAGTCCCAACTGAGATGGTTTGCACATGTCTGTAGAATGGGAGAAGATTGGCTACCACGACAAGCATGGGAAACTAAAAGCCAGGGATCCAGACCTCCAGGACGACCCAAAGTCCGCTGGGAGGACAACATTAGACAATCTTTGAAGGACCGAGGACTAGAATGGAACCAAGCCAGGAGGAAGACAGCCGATAGAATAGTATGGCGCTCTCTCTTCCAAACCTCTACACCTCACGGTAGAAGGGGAACGACTAAGTAAGTAAGTAAGTATAATAGAAGAACTGTTAGATCCTATTTCAACTGATCGCAGTCTTAAAATGAAACACTGAGATACCCCTTGACGCGTTCTGGATTTCTGTTAAAAACGAGTAATCTGTCATTGCAAAACTAGCTTTAATTATATTGATGCAGTTTTCAATGTCATATTTATGTGAGTTGGAATTTTCAACACGTAAAAGCATTAAATGCAAAAAGTCGGAAAAGACTTCTCTGTGTTGAAGATGAAATAAAAGTTTGCTTATCTCAAATACGCCCTAATATTCAAGAAATTACTCAAAAGCATCGTCCAAATATCGCATTGGGACCACCATGTTTGTATAAAAAACATTTGTGTCTTTGTTTGTCAAATATATGTTCTAATTATTTTAAACAATTAAAAGAAAATAGAATTGGGAGTTTTCTTTACTCTAAAGTACCCTCAAATTAGTGTATTTAATTTAGTATATATCACTGTAATTTTTTATTCAGATGAGTGTGCCCTAAATTGGTACAAAGGTTTGGTAAGAGAAGAATTACTTATCAGAGAGTTTTTTTTTCAGAATCAGATACAGACAAAAATGTGATGTAGAGCCTCCACGTCACACACAAATTGATGCATACTACCAGCTCAACAGAAGAGAACAAGTGATAATCATCAGACTCCGTACTGGCAACAACAGATTGAGATACCATCTATTCAACAATCTAAAGATAGGAACTACCAATCAGTGTAACTGTGCCACTGATCAAATGACTGCTGAACATCTTCAAAGTTGCCCAACATATGCGGAACAGAGAAATCGCATATGGCTGACACCAGTATCATTCGTAGAAAAGCTCTACGGAGATTCAAAAAGCCTCAAACTGACTATTGCTTTCTTTGAAAACATTCAAGTAGACGACTGAGAGTGTACGAAGAGGAAGAAGAAGAAAACGAATTGTCGTATAGTTTGTATACTGATATTAGGATGTTTAAGAAGCGGTGACAGTTGGTAAGTCACTGTACTGGCTTTGTGACATCTTGTCTACTATATGTACTACGTATTAATTATCACTAAAGGCATTATTAAAGAGTTAGCGAAATTCGCCCTGGCGAACACATATGAAAGGTTATAGAAAGGTCAAAAACAATTATTCAACGCCGTACTGTGGGTCTTCTACCCTCTGGTTGAATGATGTAGATAGGGTGAATAACGCAGACGACATATCACAGTTTAGTACTCTTGACGGCTGATTAGAGGTTCATCAATAACAAAAATATGGAGTGCGTGTTTGGAGAAGTGAGATGCGTAAGGACAAAGAAGTCATGTCAATGTGCCATTAGTGAAATAAAAGACAGTAATATATTAACACTTACCTTTACAGCGCTTGAACTCAGCTCTTGAAAGATCGTATTCTTCTTTCCCCTTGTGTATGTATTCACGAATATTCTATTATTCCTTGTAGCGTAGAGTTACAGGATGAGATGATCAATTCTGTTTCAGTGGTCAATAGAAAGTTCTACAGAATATCAAAACTGAGTAAACACTGAAAATAGCTTTAATAACTATAGTTTGGTTTGATTTGGTTTTAAGGACTATTTTCATTGAGCACTGACAGCTCTGTAGTAAAGTACATCTGTGTGACACCCCGCTCAAATTTCCCCGCTTGAAAATTAACTAACGTAGTCCTAAATTCTATTAATAACTACAGTGTTTGAAATTAGTCTGGAGCAAAGTCAAATTTCCCCGCTTGAAAATTAACTAACTCCTAAAATCTATTAATAGCTACAGTATTTGTAATTTGTCAAGGGCAAGGTCACATCTACCACCAACATTTTGAATAAAGAATTTGAATTTTTTTCTAACACCAAGCGTTAAAAGTTACTACCACCTTTTAACACACTAGACTTCCCAATATTTATTAACGAACGCCGAAAAATTAAAAAACCAATAGTATTGTTACCTCGTTTTTGGGTAGAGACCAAAATTCTAAGTTGTAATGTCAAAAATGCCGATTCTGTGCTTTTAATCAAAATTAAATAATTTATTTCTCAATAACTAAAGGGAATTAGATTGAAAGGGATATCTTGAATCACAGCGCTGATATTGATTAATATAATACCATAAAGATTTCCCATAATAAAACTATCTTGACGTAGAAATATTTATTTTATTAATATTTTCAGCTGGTCAAGACCGCACTCCACCTCCACGTGGTGGTCCTGGAAACAGTCTGCAGCTGTGCAGTCTGGCTTAGCGAGTGTGGATCGAAATGGGAAGGCAAATCCGGTCCTAAAAAATGCCGTGCAGAAGTCGGATGTGTCGACCGAAAGGTGCAGATATCCCAGCTTAGGCGTAAACAGACACAACGCAACCACCGTCCTTTTCAGGACGAACGAAGAAGAAGAAGAAGTTGGGAAAAAGCACAATTAATTATATAAAAATTACACATATGAAAACGGGGACAAATAATTAAAAGAAACTATGTAGGAAGATAGAGGACAGTGGTCTGTTTAATAATCACTTTCAATATTAAAAATCGACCCATTAATAACAAAGATATTGTATAAATAAAATTGAGACAGACGAACAAACACACTTCTGAACTGCTCAAGTTTATAGCCTAGGGGGAAAAGTTAAAATTTCTGGACGCGTTTCTGATCGGTTAAGGGGGGTGAGCATAGGGGCAATAAAATTAACATTTTGCCGGCATAGTCCGCCATTTGAAAAATACTATTTGCCAACTTGAGAGCAGCGGGAGAGCATTTGTGACCAAAGCTTTCACCGTCTGGACACTAGAGCATTTCTGAACTACCCATTTAATGCAAGTCAAGCGTGTGCATATTGTGATATATTCTTACTTGAGGGTAAGGCAGAATAAGTTTATTTGTAGAAATTAATTAACATGTCGGCCACATAGTTTATTGTTCGCCATATTCGGATACTGCCTATGGGAAAGATTAATGTCACGACACCTTAAGTAGGAATGCAATTTTATTGTGAAATTGTTTCAAATGTGTTTGAAAATTTGCCATAACATTTTACGAATGTAAGTCCAAAAGAGAAGAAAATTTATAGTGGCTTCTGGAGTGCCACAGTGTTCAATTAACATCTGACACCATACCTAGAAGTTGAAAAGAAATAAATGACCAGTCACTGGATTTGGGCACCCCTACTGATAGTATGGAAGACAAACAATGCTTCAGGGACATAGGTTGTGAAGTTGTGTGTAACAGATGAGAATACACATCCCTGATTGTAGAAAATGGAGATAAGATCTGGTGCAAATGGTCAGCACACGTGTTTGACCCAGGTAAGCGTACTGTCAATTATTTGTGGAATTGTTATAAGACAGGCATTATCGGGGAGGGAATGTTCCTTCTCATTACAAGTCATATCACCAGTTAAAAAGCTGTGCAACTATCCTGGAGAAGACAGAAATTGCATGCAGTGGACGCTCACAATACTTGCTGAGCTACAGGCCGTCTTTCTTCCAGAGGGCAGCACTATCTGTGTGATCATAAATACAGTTTGGAGCAACTAGTCTCAGACAAGATATTAAGATAAGTGCCTTACCTGGGCACTTGAGAGCTCATTCTCAGAAATAAAATAACAATCCACAACGTAGATTTCCTGACCTGGGGAGGATGTAGAAAACAGATCTTCAACCAATAGTTTAGTTACAAGTTCAAGTATTTAACAAAGACTGTGAGGTGCCAAAGAAAGTGACATTTGGTGATACAAGTCTTGAACACTTTTCAACATATTGATTTCTATACTGTAAAATAAACACTTTTCCTGAGTTGATACTTCCTGTCCAAAACATTGAGGTACAGGAAGAATAAAACCATATATATATATATATTTGTATATATCTAATTCTACAACCAGTCTTACTTCATTATTTTTACTAAGTTAAAGTTCTGTTTTACCATTTGTCATACATCATAATAATTGAATTACCCTAGACACATGCCATACACACCCTCACAGCATAAATGGCAGATTTGGCCAAATTCAGATCTGCTACAGTGCAGACGGCGAAAGAACTTGGCATGGAGGGGCAAGCTCTGATTCAGTATGTAACTACTGAATGTGATAAATTCATTGATAGGGAAGATAGGAGGTTAGCAGAAGCTAAGAAATTACAGTTAGAGGCAGAAGCTAAGAAATTACAGTTAGAGGCAGAAGCTACGAAATTACAGGTAGAGGCAGACAAGGAAACTAAGAAATTACAGTTAGAGGCTGAGGCTAGGAAATTAGAGACTGAAAAGGAGGCTAGGAAATTAGAAGCTGATAGGGAAGCAGAAGAAAAAAGATTGCGAAGGGAGGCAGAAGAAAGGAGATTGCAGATGGAGGCTGACAAAGAAGATAAAAGATTGCAAAGAGAGCATGAATTAAGACTAAGAAAACTGGAACTTCAAAGACATGCTCCAGAAAATGGTAACAGCCCATCTACCTCTGATGCCAGTACAAGTCATGGTGCCTCTAACTTAGCTATGAATTTTCACTTAGATCCTTTTGTGGAGAAGGACGACGAGATTGAGTCCTATCTCAGTAGGTATGAAAGGCTAGCTATAAGTAATGGGTTAGAGAAGGAGAAGTGGAGTTTAAAATTATCCCAAGAACTTAGGGGAACCTCTTATGAAGTCTTCTCAAAGTTAAGCAGAGAAGACCAAGAGGATTATGATATTTTAAAACAGGCCTTACTAATTAGATATGAGAAGAACGGGGAATTTTATAGGAAGAAATTTAGAAATGCTAGGTTACTGTCTGGGGAGACGTTTCACCAGTTCTCTGCCAGACTGGAAACCTATTTGGAGAAATGGACTGCTCTGGGGAAAACCCAAGATATGAAGGAAATGATTATGATGGAGCAATTGAGAGAGTCCATGGCTCCAGATCTAAGAAAATTTCTCACGGAACAAGGTGTAGAGAGGCTGGGGGAGATTCTCAATGTTGCTGAGAGATATCAGGCAGCCCAGTCAGAAGTAGCTGGAGGTAAAAAGAAACAAGTAGAGAGTAATAAACCCTTACACAGTCAGAATAGGTTCGACAATAAAGATCAAACATATAGGTATAAACACAATTTTGATAGGCCAAGATATGATCCTAGAGACAGAAAACCTCAAGTAAATGACAGGAAACATTACAGACCAGAAGGAACATATTGTAAAATTTGTAGGTTAAATAACCAAAATACAAAAGACTGTAGGAAGAAAAATAACCCTCCACATTACGCTGCATGCCTTAAAACAGGACATGAGGGACAGAAGGAAAAACCTACTGGACAGAAGGAACCTCATCATCCCCCTGTATGTGAAGACGTAGTATGCAATAGGGCCACTATTAAGTGCCTTTATGATACTGGATTGGATTTTGACTCAGTCGTGAGTTCTCACCTAGTGCACCCAGATCAATATACCACAGAAACAGTGGAGATACAAGGGGCAGCTAAGGAAGTAGCAACCATGACACTTCCCATTGCAAGAATAAACGTAAAAACTCGCTATGTGGAAGGAGTGATTAGAGCAGCAGTGATAAACGAACCAATCTACCCTCTGATATTGGGGTGTAGATTTGTGTTTTTGGGAAATCCCAAAAGACCAGTGATTATGGCAGCAGTACAGACTAGGTCACAGTCAAGGAAGGAGGGAGATAACCCAATAAATACTCACCCAGAGAAGATGAGGAAGGCACAGGCTGAGGATGGGTCACTAAAGCCGTGTTTCAGGAAACTCCCAAAAAGCCATACCTCTCCAAACAAAGGAGACTTTTATATGAAGAACAAGTTAATGTATAGGAAGGCTGGAACTGGATCAAATGGTCATGGACAGCTGGTACTTACCACTTCATATAGGGAAAAGGTGATGGAGTTAGGACATGCTATCCCCTTCAGTGGTCATATGGAGATCAGCGCCACAGGACAGCTTATAGCTTGTCATTACTTCTGGCCAGGGATAACGGAAGATATAAAAAGGTATGTCAAATCCTGCCCAGAATGCCAAAGGGTAGCTCCAAAACATTGGACTGCACCTGCAACTTTAGGGGAGATGCCAATCATGGGAACCCCTTTTGAGAGAGTTGCAGTGGATATTGTGGAACCTCTCGCACGTACCAAGAGGAGAAACAGTTACATTCTTACTCTGGTGGACACTTGTTCTATGTGGGGAGAGGCAGTAGCCGTGTCATCAATTGACTCAAAACATGTGGCAGAGGCGTTACTTACAATATTCACAAGGTTAGGTTTTTCCCCACCAGATCTTGACTGATAATGGATCACAGTTCAAGGGGAGACTAACTGAGGAAGTTTTCAGGATCTTTCAGGCCAGGCACTTTCACTGTAATCCGTATCATCCCCAAGGGAACGGGCAGGTGGAAAGGTTCAATGGGACACTTATTTCAATCCTGCAAAACTGGCACATGAAAAACCTGACACATGGGATCAATACTTACCCGCGGCTTTGTTTGATTATCGGTAAGTCCCAAATAATTGAACAGGAATGGCACCGGCAACATTGTTATTCGGCCGGCTAATTAAAGGTCCATTGGAAGCCTTACTGAGGACATGCACAGATGAGAAGGCAGAAGAGACTGTAACCTCATCATATCAGTACGTGAACGAGCTGACCACTCGATTAAAAACTGGCTGGAAATTCGCAAATGATAACCTAAGACAAGCTAGGAAGAAGCATGCTGCATATTATAATAGGAAAGCGAAGGATAGGGAGCTTGCTGTGGGGGAGAAGGTGCTTCTTCTGTTACTCGGCAGCAGCAATAAACTTCAGATTGGATGGCAAGGTCCATACACAGTTCTAGAAAAGGTAGCTAGAACTAACTACAAGATAGACAAGAAAGGAAAGGAAAAAGTCTATCATGCGAACCTTCTTAAGAAATTTCATGTTAGATGAACCCTGGAAGAGGAACATTTAATGACCTTGGCCATAGCCACTGAGATGAAAAATAAACCTCTCACCTCTTACGAATACCCCCTGAAACCCTGTGAAACTCCTGCACAGGTAAAGATCAGTAATCATCTGACAAAAGGGCAGAGGGAGAAGATTCGGAAGGTTCTGGAGAATCATACAGACGTGTTAACGGACAAACCGGGGCATACTAACTTGTTGGAATATGACATGAAACTGCTAGACCCAACACCCATCTGTATGAGAACCTATACTATCCCATTCGCAAAAGAGAAAGCTTTAAAAGAGGAGATAGATTATTTGTTACAAGAAGGGATTATATCTCACAGTGAATCTCCTTATAGCTCCAGTGTGGTATTGTTGAGGAAACACTCTGGGGAACATAGACTGTGCATAGATTACAGGAAACTGAATGCTGTAACAGAAGGTCAGGTGGATCCACTACCTGATACTAACCAATTGTTTGTCAGATTGAATAAGGCAAAATATTTTTCCAAGGTAGATCTCAGTAAGGGATATTATCAGATTCCAGTGAAGCCTGAGATTCGACCTTATTTGGCCTTTAGCACCTCGGAAGGGCACTATGAGTTCAACATGTTGCCGTTTGGATTGAAGAATGCCCCGAGTGTGTTTTCCAGAATGATACGATAACTATTGGATCCCCTGAAATACCCATGTATTACGAATTTCATAGATGATATCCTTATCGCTACGGAAACATTTTAGGAACATGTAGACTCATTAAACATGTTATTTGACAGACTCAGAGAGGCAAACGTAACTGCTCGACCAACAAAATGTTGTATTGGATGCAAGGAATTGGAATTCTTGGGACATACTGTACATCAGGGTAGCATGACCCCTGATCCTAAGAACTTGAAGAAATTGCAGAGAGCACCCAGACCACAGACGAAGAAGGATGTGAAATCCTTTGTCTCACTTTGTGGGTTTTACCAAAAATATATTTAAAATTTTAACTCTGTGTGTGCTCCTCTGACGGATTTAACTCGTAAAGGAAAACCAGATAAAATAGAATGGTCAGCAAATTGTGAGTTGGCATATAAAGAGTTAAAGCAAAAACTCACCAGTAAGACCATATTGAAATTACCTGATTTGAGTCAGGAATTTGTGGTGAGAACTGACGCTAGTAATGTAGGATTGGGAGCCACGTTGTTGCAAACGGCATCATCACCAGACGGGGAATTGAACCCAGTTGCTTAGGTGCCACGCCCGCATATTGGGAATATGGTGTTAGGCCCATATTATCTTTGAACAGGGGTGAGCGGCATCACTTAAAAACTACCCATTTGGGGCTGGGTACCCAGGACTAAAAAGAATGTCGAACCATTGCGCTAGGAAGCAGTGCACTTAGTCTCCTCAGTTGCTTATGCCAGCCGCAAATTAAAGAAATTCCAGATCTATCTGTATGGTAGGCATTTCGTGGTACAAAGCGATCATCAGCCCCTGGTTTTTCTTGCTCAGGCAAAACATGGAAATGCACGATTGTTAAGGTGGTCACTCCTCATTCAACCTTACTCGTTTACCATTGAGTATATTCCTGGATCGCAGAACGTTGGGGCGGATTTCTTGAGTAGGCACCCACCTGCAGGAACCCAGGATCAACCTAAGGCATAGTTGAGTCAATTTGATCGAGATTGTAACACAGATAATAAAGCTGCACTAGTGGTTCACGCTTTTTGACAGGGGAGATATGTAGTAAAGTACATCTGTGTGACACCCCGCTCAAATTTCCCGCTTGAAAATTAACTAACGTAGTTCTAAATTCTATTAATAACTACAGTGTTTGAAATTCGTCTGGGGCAAAGTCAAATTTCCCCGCTTGAAAATTAACTAACTCCTAAAATCTATTAATAGCTACAGTATTTGTAATTTGTCAAGGGCAAGGTCACATCTACCGCCAACATTTTAACTAAAGAATTTGAATTTTTTCTAACACCAAGCGTTAAAAGTTACTACCCCCTTTTAACACTTCTTCTTCTTTGATCTTTAGCCGCCGACCGTCAAAGCAGTCAGTGGCCATCAAGCCTAGTGGCGTCTTGTAGGGCAACAACATATTGATTCCACTTTGCTCGGTCGGCGGCCATCTTTCGTACAGTGCCCCAACTCTGGTTCATTCTTTGCATCTCTACCTCCACAGTCCTCCGCCACGTTATTTTTGATCGGCCTCTGTTTCGTTTTCCTTCAGGGGTCCAAAACATAGCTGTTCCTGTGATGGCATCGGGGTCTCTGCTGAGGACATGGCCAACCCAGCTCCAGCGTCTGCCAGCTATGATGGTGTGCATGTCCTCTTGCTTGCTACGAGTAAGCAGATCTTTTAACTTACTTCCCAATATTTATTAACGAACGCCGAAAAATTAACAACCAATAGTATTGTTACCTCGTTTTTGGGTAGAGACCAAAAATCTAAGTTGTAATGGCAAGAATGCCGATTCTGTGCTTTTAATCAAAATTAAACAATTTATTTCTCAATAACTAAAAGGAATTAGATTGAAAGAGATATCTTGAATCATAGCGCTGATATTGATTAATATAATACCATAAAGATTTCTCATAATAAAACTATCTTGACGTAGAAATATTTATTTTATTAATATTTTCAGATAGGAAAAAGCACAATTAATTATTTAAAAAATTACACATATGAAAACGGGGACAAATAATTAAAAGAAACTATATAGAAAGATAGAGGACAGTGGTCTGTTTAATAATCACTTTCAATATTAAAAATCGACCCATTAATAACAAAGATATTATATAAATAAAATTGAGACAGACGAACAAACACACTTCTGAACTGCTCAAGTTTATAGCCTAGGGGGAAAAGTTAAAATTTCTGGAGCGTTTCTGATCGGTTAAGGGGGGTGAGCGTAGGGGCAATAAAATTAACATTTTGCCGGCATAGTCCGCCATTTGAAAAATACTATTTGCCAACTTGAGAGCAGCGGGAGAGCATTTGTGACCAAAGCTTTCACCGTCTGGACACTAGAGCATTTCTGAACTACCCATTTAATGCTAGTCAAGCGTGTGCATATTGTGATATATTCTTACTTGAGGGTAAGGCAGAATAAGTTTATTTGTAGAAATTAATTAACATGTCGGCCACATAGTTTATTGTTCGCCATATTCGGATACTGCCTATGGGAAAGGTTAATGTCACGACGCCTTAAGTAGGAATGCAGTTTTATTGTGAACTTGTGTCAAATGTGTTTGAAAAAAATTTGCCATAACATTTTACGAATGTAAGTCAAAAAGAGAAGAAAAGTGATAGTGGCTTCTGGAGTGCCACAGTGTTCAATTAACATCGGACACCATACCTAGAAGTTGAAAAGAAATAAATGACCAGTCACTGGATTTGGGCACCCCTACTGATAGTATGGAAGACAAACAATGCTTCAGGGACAGAGGTTGTGAAGTTGTGTGTAACAGATGAGAATACACATCCCTGATTGTAGAAAATGGAGATAAGATCTGGTGCAAATGGTCAGCACACGTGTTTGACCCAGGTAAGCGTACTGTCAGTTAGTTATGGAATTGTTATAAGACAGGCATTATCGGGGAGGGAATGTTCCTTCTCATTACAGGTCATATCACCAGTTAAAAAGCTGTGCAACTATCCTGGAGAAGACAGAAATCGCAGGCAGTAGACGCTCACAGTACTTGCTGAGCTACGGGCCGTCTTTCTTCCAGAGGGCAGCACTATCTGTGTTATCATAAATACAGTTTGGAGTAACTAGTCTCAGACAAGATATTAAGATAAGTGCCTTACCTGGGCACTTGAGAGCTCATTCTCAGAAATAAAATAACAATTCACAACATAGATTTCCTGACCTGGGGAGGATGTAGAAAACAGATCTTCAACCAATAGTTTAGTTACAAGTTCAAGTATCACAGATTCTTTATTCAGGTGAGATCTCGGGAGGTGACAGTTAGGGACCCAGAGACTTTCAACATCAACATCCTTTACTCTAGGAACTTGCATAGACTGACCTCACCTTGATTGTCTATACACCCTTACTCTGTTCAGAGAAAGGGATATTGCTCATAAGACCAGTCCCTTACCTGGCACTATTCTAGTGTCATCTGACACATCTAATTGTCCAAGGGAACCTATATTTTATACTCTAAAACCTCCTACCACAAGCTCCATCAGTGCTCCGATCTCCTCCTTCAGATCACACGAGGAGGAGCTCAGCACAGTGCACCTACTCCGTAGCACCGACGAGAATCCCATTGTGTGTATATAGGATTCACGTATATTTGATGGGTATGTTTGTCACGGGATAGGCCTCCCTATGCTCTCAGTAGTGGTCCACCAGTGGTCAAAACCCAAGAGTATCTAAAATGGGTCTTCAGAGGAGTCTAACTTCGCACAAAATTACTCTTGGCAGAGTTGTAGATAGAAGGATAATGATGCTTCTATTTCAAGATAGTCTTCACAAGATAATTCAGAAGTCAATAACAATGCTGCATAGGGCAGCGCACTATTAACTTATATCTGATCTTTTGTGAAGCTTTAAGCAATGGTTCGAGCCCCCAGCTTGTTTAATCCAGCAAAATTCCTGTTATACGTATTTTTGTCTCTATGGCTGTATATATATATATATATATATATATATATATATATATATATATATATATATATATATATATTAATAATAATAGCCCCTTCAGTCATAACTGACTATGGGAATGCGCCCCTGAGGTGGCAGCCCTCAGCTGCTTATTTTCCGGGTGCTCCTTTCAACGTTTTCTCCTGACCTCTGCTTCTTGTGTGAGCCTCTCTTCGCCCAATCTGAGGTGGTGCCATAAATAGCATCGCCACTTATTGCGATCGGCAGCTTCATCCTCCCATGTTGCTGGATCCATGTCCAGTGCCCTCATATCTCTCTTGCACACATCTTTGAACCTCAGCTGTGGTCGCCCAACTGTTCTCTTGCCATCTGCTAATTGTCCGTAGAAGATATCTTTTGGGATGCGACCATCTTCCATGCGGCGAACATGGCCAAGCCAGCGAATTCTGCGCTGTCTAAGCAGCGTATACATACTTTGGCGGTCAGCACGTGACAACACCTCGACATTTGTCACTTTATCTTTACCCTACGCCAATTGGGCAAAATGCTTATAACCGGTAACTGCTACTTCCCGTGTTTTGCCGACACCTATAGGGTGAAGCTGGAGTGTCCTTTCCAGGGCGCGAGCTTGGGCACAGTTATATGGAGATCAAGCTGTTGCCCATGCAGCATGTTCCCCCTCTCCACACAGCCGGTTGATCCAAAGGAACGGCAGTAGCCGATACAGTTTGGTACCAGCCATGTCGCAGGTGTTGCCAGAATAATGTCGAATCGACATTAGACTGCCTTAGGGACTCCGACTCCGGATTTATCCTCAGGGTTTACTCCCGAAGCCAATTCCACAAATGGATTTTCCCGCAAGGCAGCGGTGGTTTGAATTCAGAGTTCCTTCTCTTAGATAAGCTACCAACCAAGGATCACGAGCCCTATCTGCCCGAAGCTGCTGGTTTTAAGGTGCCAGTCGCTCGCCTTTGCCCCTTCTCCCGTCAGTGGAAACAGTTCCGCCGGGCTCAAATTGAGCCACACGTGAAGGCCGGGAGCTGGACTTGGTTGTCAGAGGCTGTTTGAGGCGCGTGCCATAGAAGTATTTTATCTGCAGTGAGAGCTTATCCTCACTACAACTCCCGGCAATAACAATCTTTGTGTCCACTGTAGGTAGTTGGTGTCGAACCTTGCTTCTTGAATCACAAGATAGTGGCGAAGATTCTTACTTCAGACTGGTCTGGTACTAAGAACCGTCTTGTTGCTTCGAAACACGAACTTTAGGAAAAATAAAAGAACACATGCCTCTGCTAAGTACGTTTGTGGGCTGAAGATTAATAGGCACATTGTCTCGCTGTCCACACCAATGTTACCATTTCTGAATAATTATTTTCCCTGAGTGTACACAGCATAACTCAGGAAATATGATTAGAAATCACCGTTATTCTTCTGGTTACTTTAATGGGGAAAATGTGTCTGGACAGCGCGAGTGCAATGGCTGGTGCCTGAATTACAATTAGCAAGGTACATTTATCTCACAAAATGATACTATACACTTTATGCACATGTGATGTAATCATCACTCACTTACTCACTGCTCCATTCGGAGTCTGGGGTTGCTTCTGCTTTCGCTTTCCTGAGCTAACTAGCATAAAGCAATCACCATGCTTGCTGTAGTAGTTTATGAACGTACCATTTTCATATGTTGAGGTTGCCAGCCTCCTATGCCTTGTATAACCACTTAACAAGTACAGACATGTCAAAATTCACATGGTAAAATAAATTTTAACTTTCACCCCAAATTACTTGGGAACACAATCTCCTGGCTCAAATGAATGGACACAGCAACTTTGATTAGATTCTTCGAACACTTGGTCGGAGCAATTTTAGTATTCCTCTTATGACGGGTGCTCTGATTCATTAAGTTTCCAGTCTTGGAATTTAAAATTGCAGGTTCTCTTTTAAATTATAAAGACGCCCAAATAATTCGATCTGTCACTTTTAATTCTGGAATACTTTGTCCGATCCGTCTCTCTGGTTACTGGGAGTTGTTTCTTGATGTTTGTTGAAAATGCAGTCTTATTTGTGTCTCCGACTTCGCTAGATTTTATTTCCATTTCTCAGTCTAAGTCCCAGATTGGTATTTTTCGACAAATTTGCCAATGAGAGCTAAAGTTTAGGTTAGGCTCTCAATCTAGACCAATCCTCTCTCTTTAGAACTTTGTGGGTCGGGGTGTTAAATCATTACTATCCCCCGCGCGTTTCAAAATATAAATTTTAAAATTTAAACTCGTGCCCAGTTTCAAATATGGCAATAATAAATCCGATTGCATTTGTGCAAACTCACAAACACATCGGTGTACCTATTTCCTGGCTAATACCTTTCCCAACATAATCTCCCCAGACTGGTTATCTGTATTATTGATACAGAGATGGGCCATCGGAAGCAATTACATATTATCACCTGCGTTTACGTACATCTCCAGACGATTTTCCCAGACTGACAATCTGGCTTTCTCTCTGTGCGATACCACCTTGTGTCAACAGTGACCGTCTCTATCAAAGGTGGCTAGAAGACTTAAGTGATAGAAGTATTATCCGCTGACTTGTCTAATTATCCTTGACATGCTACGATTCACATGGTGAAACGTGAACAAGGCCTAGGTAAGAATGTGAGTGCATAAAATATGCCAAAAATAATAAGATGATGAGTGTAGAAAATGAAGAAAGTGCACCTCTATGTAATGCAGAGAGAACGAAGAATGTAGAAGGATGTACACAAATATCATCACAATGTTTCTAATTTTTAAATTTTGCCAGGGTAGCGGCCTTGTGGCCTCCTCTTTACGATTTCCAAATGCCGTGGGATTTTAAATGTGCGCAACTTGCACGCGGGCCTTATTTTTTTTACCTTATCCGAGAAGGCTAGGCATCCGATCTCACTACTCTTGAGACCAGGGGAGAGTGTGACATTATTAGGAACACTGGTTCTGAAAAAAATTTCCATAAAGTATATTCACTCTCTACTAGAAATCGAACTATATTGTAAGACAAGAATACAACTAACGCAGAAATTTTGTTTTTTACTGAATCCCTATAAGTCATAACTACACGAAGGAACCACACACAACAACAACGAATTAGACAACCTCTGAAGTCCCAGTGGAAATCAGCTATGAATTCATCAAAATGAAAGTACAATAGATTCCTGTCCACTGCAAGTTATATGGAAAGGAGAAAGAAAGAGGAAACAAAATTCAAACTGAGGACATAACAGCTTATGAAGAGATAAAAGCAAAAATAAAAACAAACTAGCCTAGACAAAACGTCACAAAGAACACACAGAGTCAGATGTAGCAGAAGCGTACTTCTCCTTGCCAAGAAAATATCACATGATAAATTTAGACAAAGAACTGGCCACTGCAGACTCAGATATGATCTGTCCAATTAACTAAAACAATCGTACAGAAATGTGTCGCAGACAAGAAATCAGTTAGTACCTGTTTACCAACAATGTCGGCTTCACGAGGAGCAATGTCACAACAGAAAAAAAAGATGTGAAAAACCTATACCGTTCGCCAATTTTGTAAGAGAAACCTAGTTATGGATATATGAAAGCGAACAATGATCAGCAACAGTTTTGCTTCCAGTATGTCACAATTTTGTAATTGTATAACTGTAGGTTGTTTGATATCCTATGATCCAAAGCCCAGCAATTATGTACAGTAAATACTTCTGCCTCACTAACGGGGCTTAAACGTCCTGTTGCCACGATCCGAATGGGAAACAAATAGTTGTACTTCTACCCAAGGAACGTAATCTACGTGGTTGTCACGACTCGAAAGGGGAACAAAGAATATTACCTTTTTGAACTGCCAGACAATGCCATAAAAGATAACCATGTATTAACTGCCATGAGGCTTTTTTCCCCCCCCCCCCCCCCTTTTTCCCGCGGTAGAAACATAGCCACAGAAAGATCTTAAATAAGTCATTTAAATTAAGTAATTGAAACCAGCCGTCCAAGGACAAAGAAGACCGTACTGCCAGAAGGATAATGAGGCGGTAAGAATACAGCCGAAAGAATTCTGGTTAGTTGACTAGCCCTTGCTTCCACTCTGATGAATTTCCTAGAACTGGTATATGAAATGTTAGATCACACACTGTGGAAATGTTAGATCACACACTGTGGAAATGTTAGATCACACACTGTGGAAATGTTAGATCACACACTGTGGAAATGTTAGATCACACACTGTGGAACTGTACATGCAGCAGCATAAGTGAGAAGAAATGCAATTAGCATCTTACAACTTTGCGAAACAAAATGGAGAGAGTAGGTAAAGAGAAAATGAACTAACGAGACACAGTTTTGTTAACAAGACGTGAAATATAATATTCTCGTACACCTCACAGCGAATGTGTGGTTGTTATGCTGTCACGCGAGCCTCAGAATGCGTTTATTGAATAGGAAGCAACGGGGAAAAGCACATTCGTATTGTCAGATTCATTCCAAACTACCTCAAGGAAAATATTAACCAGTGTTAGACTCCAGCCAAAGACATGTATGTATTTCAGTATACAGACTTTCATAAATGAATGCTCGCGCAGAATAGATGGATAGAAATGTTATGGAAAGATCATCTATGGGGAACGTACTAACTTTACTTACTTAGTCGTTCCTCTTCTACCGTGAGGTGTAGCGATTTGGAAGAGTGAGTGCCGTACTATCCTATCGGCTGTCTTCCTCCTGGCCTGGTTCCATTCCAGTCCTCGGTCCTTCAAAGATTGTCTAATGTTGTCCTCCCATCGGACTCTGAGTCGTCCTTGTCACGGGACTTTTGGATTCGATCCCTTACCACTACGGCATTACTCATTTTCATATTGTTGTACGATCTGATTACCTGGAACTTCCAGGTCGTCACATTTCTTTCTGCTCGTATCAAGCAGATGTTTGATATTGTCAAATCATTTGACACTCCTTTTTGGTGATAATTCATCACATTTGCGTGGCGCGTCACAGCTTTGCTGAGATTAGCGCAGGTAACACCAAGATGGGCCTGGTCAGTATTCGCATGATTTTGTTTGCCCAAGCCGTGCCCATCGATAGAATTACTCGCCCGTAGACGGATTGTGTGTGCACAAGCGACGGATTAAGAGATTACTGGTCTTGGCGATACATTTTGGACAGACATGAATGACAAACTCATTGCCGGTCCACTTGTATCAGAGGAAAGTAAGATGTTGCAATTGTAGGCATTACAGAGAAGGCAATCAGATGTTTTATTGCCATATGTGAGAGATGTGACCTTTTGCAGCACGCACATTATTTCAGGAGGAAATAATTTTGAATTATCCCACAAAACACGCATATTTGAAACGATTGGAGCCCTGCTTAGCATCGTAGCAAACAAATGCGGGGGAAGAAGGGCCATATAACCTGACCATTTTGCAGTTTTAAGACACTGTGAAAATTCACTCGTGCCAAGAAGACCATCAGACTGCCAGAGTTAGAACCAGATTTCATATATATCAGACCGGACTTTGTGGAACATCTTGAAGGACTTAAAGAGCACCGGAAAACCATTTTAAAAAGGAAACCCGGGATCCGAAGAAACTGAACACACGGAGTCATAGTGGGAACGTATTGTTAAAGTAACGACCCCCGAAAACACGTGTAAGAGGCCCATTCAAGTGTATTTACTTCTCTGAGCAAACAGTCTGTGAGCCAAGATTGGCGTAAGTTGTACATTTTACATTCTATATTTTTCATTACTAACATGTGAACTAATATGTGTGTGTGTGTGTATATATATATATATATATATATATATATATATATATATATATATATATATATATATATATATATATATATATATTGCCATGTGAATATTAATGTGTGATAATTGCTAGAGAATGTCCAAGTCATTTGAGGCTGGCAACCTCAGCATATAGAATGATGATTTCATGAACCACCACTGCAAGGGCTGGTGACTGCTTTATTGCTAGTTTCTTAAAGAGAACTAAAAAGCATAGGTAGTTCCAAGTTCCATATGGAGCAGGGAGGGAAAGATGAAAGAAATGATGTACATTCTAATTATAATATTTCATTTTCAAACCCGTGTAAGTGTCTATTTAAACATATGCACTTTAAAATTAATGAAAGTTTCAAAGCTTTTCAATCAGTGTTGATGTAAATAAAAACATATTTAATCTATATTGTGAAAATTTTTCAACAAGTGTAGATCTTACTGAAAACATATTCAATCTATATTGTGAACGTTTTCAAAAACGTAAATGTAAATATATTCTATCTATACCATTAATCTTTTCATTTAAATGTAAACTAAATATAACGCTATTCAATTTAAATGTAAAGAAAGTTTTCTCTCGAGGGATTAAGCTTAACTCTCATCTAGGGTAAAGTCTGAGGTAGATGGGATGGTGGAAAAGGAAGATGGGGACACATAAGTATGTGTCGGGAAACTCAACACTCAGAGGGTATTCGTTTCTTTTCTTTTACTATACTAGTTGGTTGTACCAGCTGAGGGTACTAATCTCTGGAACAAAGTGAGGGTAGAAGTGGCCTGACGTCGAGCTAGACACCATCATCAGAGGGTCTTAGAGACGCGGGACCAGCTTTGCAGTTACTCCCTGATCTTACTTGGAACGTGCTGCGCCTTTAATCTTGACCAGAGACGCGAGAACTCCAGTGACCTATCTGTGCAGAACCCAAAAAACCCAGCGGGAGCAGAAACTACCATTTGCAGCTAAGTCAAACCTAAAAGTTGCTAAGTGACTTCTTACATCTCGTAAAACACCATACCATCATACGATGATGAATATTTTCTGTTAAGGGTTATTCAATTGTTTTTAAACTGTTAAAACGTAGCTGATTATTAAATTTGTTATTTGTAAATATACAAATTTAACGTCGGTTTAATCATTTTGGATGTACTGCATGTTTGTCTCAGTCAATTTACTACATACACTCTAAACAGAGCTACACCATAATAATAAGAATTCCACTGAGTAAATCAGGGTGAGGGCTTGAACGAACTGAAATTAATAATTGCTTAATTCTTCATAAAAGGCGGCGGATCAGATACAAGTTAACAATTCCCCTGAGACAGAAGCATCATTATTCGTCTATCTACAACTCTGCCAAGAGTAATCTTGTACAAAGGTAGACACGTTTGAACACCCATTTTAGATACTCTTTTGGCCATTGTGAGACCACTACTGCAAAACAGGGAAGAAAATTCCATGACAGTCCTGGAGGTCTGGATCCCTGGTTCTTAGTTTCTCATGCTTATCGTAGCAGCCGATCTTCTCCCATTCTGCAGACATGTGCGAACCATCTTAGTTGGGACTGTTCTACTTGGGTCTGAAGGGGTTGGTGTTACGCACAAATAATTACTTTTTCCAAAGTCTTTGTATGATCATTTTTCGTATGTATGATCATTTTTTTGACTGAAATGTGTATTATGTTTTTTACAGTCAAAGGGACATGACTCGAGTTATTGAGACTACAATTTTTTAGGAGTTTGCCTTCTCTTGTATAGAGACACGTTCGGTCTATAATTTCTTGAACGAAGCGTGACCATATCTCCTTATTTGGTAGTATCAGTCAACTGTTGTAGATGTCTGAAACATGTCTTAACGCTTCTGTTCATGACCATAAAAGGCGCGACTGTGTAAGACTTTTATCTCGAATGTTCTTAAAATCGCTTTGTGTGAATTGATACTCACGTAGATGAGTTCTGCGCATGTCAAAAACTGGGAGTTCGTTCTGTGTGTTCCGCCCAGCTGGGCAGTTTAGAAATGGTCTGAGTAGCGAGCGGACGCAACCTGCGTCTTGTGATTTTCTGAGGGAAATACATTGTCTTTGTGAGTTAGTTAGCTAACTAGACTATTTCCCAGTATTATTCAAGCCTGCCTAGAGGCATATGTTCGTGGTTGATTTTCCGAAATAAGGTAATTCCTCTTGTATCGAACTTTATGCTATCATCTAGAGGTTCGTCATTTTGTCGCCTTTTTGCTCGCCTGTGTGATTCAAAATGGAGAGGTACTTTGACTAGGATTAAGTCACCGGTATCTTTATACCTGAACTAGTTATATATATATGGGTCGCTCTAGACCAACAAGACTATTGTCTGTGTTCCAGGATTCGTTATATCAGAGATCACGTCCAAGTCAGATGGTTAGACTTAGAAACGTTATAAAGGTCGGTATGACCTGTATGCCCAGTATGCTATTCACGTGCAGACAGTAAACGGACTTATTGTATACATCTGATCTGCTAGCATCAGAAAGGGAGCATTTATTGTTGTCTATGAACATTGAAGATCTGCAGCTGACACTGTTGCAGAAGTTATATATATTATTGATACAGCTTCACGAACCAGAACTTTATGATATCTGTTTACAATACAACTATTGAGTATTGAATCCTACATGACTATCAGTTAATATGATTTTGAATGCTGCATTCGTTATACTATGCTGATGATGACATAAATATCATGACTGTTTTGTGGCGTGCAATAAATGGTATAAAACTAAAGCGAAGTTACCATTTCTATGACTCTACACGTCATGTTGCCTGTGGTGTACCCTGTGAACTGTTCTACTGCAACACACACAGCAACATTCTAAATCAGAGAAGACACCTACATCTTGCACTTTAATACCAGGTGTCGATAGGGGTGGCAAGTTATCATTTCAGCTCAAATCCACCTTTATCATTTGGGTTTTTAGGCCTTGACGTATCGTCTGTCTGCGGAGCATGTCTCTTTTTGCTACTTCAATCACCTTCCTCAGATACCTCATTTCTGAGGTTTGGATCTGGCTTTTGTGGGTTGTCGTAATTGCCCATGACTCGCATCCATACGTCAAGACTGGGACATTGGTGGAGCGGTATACAGCCATCTTCGTCTTCTTGCCAACTTCTCTTTTGCTGAGGAATCCTCGATTTATGGCCTGAAAAAAACCTCCCAGCTGCTGCTCTCCGGATAGCCAACTCTTCTTTGATGCCTCCCTTCCGGTCTATGACAGCTCCGAGGTATATAAAGTGGTTAACCTGCTCCAGGACCTGCTCTCTCAGCTTAATCGGATGCCTTCTTTCCTTTCATGATATCACCATGGTTTTTGTTTAAGAGCTGCCGATGACCATCCCTCTCTTTTCAAGTTCTTCCTTCCAGACTTGCAGGTTGGATTGAAGATGTGCCTCTGATTTAGCAATTGTGAAATAATTTCGACGCTCTCTTCTCCTCTCCGACAGTATTGAACTACATTTGATTAATTGAGTCCCTAAAACGTGATAATACCACATTGACTCCAGATAAATGCCAGCACGAGTGTTTGCTTAAGATTGCATAATTACTTCCGACTCGACCGCGGGGTTAGGTGATTATAGATAAACGCAATCTTGGGAGACATCTGGAAGAGCGAGCAGGACGAATGATGCAAGGAAACTTCCGGACAGCTTGGTTATGATCAGGAAAAATGTAAGAAGTTCTAACGTAAACACTACCAAGAATTGTGGATGAAGCAACTCATATACGTAGGATGACTGTTTGACATTGTCAAACGCATGAGTCATACAGAATACTGCATGAGGAAAAGTTTTCATAATATGAACTTTGAATGTTTTGGCTGGCATTTGAGGCGCCAATAAACAACCGCGCTGATTTGGAGTTTGACAGAAAACGCCAAGTGGAAGCGTCTGCCAGGAACCTACGATATAATGTAGACAAAGTTGACATACGGCACTGCATTCCTGAAATCGTCAAAGTAGACAGCTCGGACCTTGCCACAGAAAAGAATAGAGTTGGATTCTGAATTTATAGGACAGGACAAAAAGTCTTAAGAGCATCTCTGTACATCAGTAGAAAACTCGCCAACATTAATACGGTACCCGGAATTCTACAGGACCACTCACAAGTCACAGAGGGATTCTGAAATAGAAACAATACCCCAGACGTATGTTCGGGGCATCTGTGTTAAGCTGCCAAGATTATTCTACTGAGCAAGAAGTCTAAGATTTCTCAATTATTGAGGTGAGTGTAAAATATTTTTTATGCTGTGAATTTGACATGCTCATACTTGCTAGTGGAGTTAAAGATTCATACGAGGCTGGCAACCTCAGCATGTGAAAAGAATATGTCAGAGCACGATTAACAAGCTGTGGACTGTCAGTGCTCCGCTGGGAGCAGGTACGTAATGTCAGTCGTGTATGAGAGGTGGTCAGTGGAGTGGTGTGAACGGGACGACACGAATCTGCAATGTCAGCAGGTCAGCGGAGAATGCAAGGGGAGTTCTGATTTTTGCAGGGAAGAAGGCAGGTCGGGGGTGTGATCAGGGGAGAAAGGAGAGAGCGGTGAGGTTTTTGGTGGGGACGGTCGACTTGATTTGTCAAATGCGAGAACGTTTTGATTTGTGTGGATAAAGTGTACTTTCTGATCTGGGTTTTTTCATGGATGTGATACACTTCACTGACTGTATATTATTGTAACTTTGTGACCACAGTTTTGAATACATTGGACAGAGATGGGAATATGACTTGAATTGGTTATTACTTGAATGTGTACAACTCTGTCCCTCGCTCTCTTGTTTAGTATTGTTCTACATAGAATACACTGTGTCAGATACATTCATGAACCACCACAGCAAGCGCTGGTGATTGCTTCATGCTAGTTCTCACGAAAGAACCAAAAAACAGAGGTAATCCCAGACTACAAGTGGAGAAAGGAAATGGGTGATGATGACATCATATTTACGAGTTGTATGTATGCTTAAAGTTGTTCTTTCAGGCAAAAGCCACTTGCCGCTGTCCAGTTGAAATTTTTTCATTACATTAACTAAAAGAGTGGTGATTTTTCATCAAATCTACTGAGTTATAGGATACACTCAGAGAGAGATCAAATTCTGATAAAAGAATCGGTGACGGACAGCGGGGAAAGGCGCCTGATCTAAATCAGGAAAACAAATACTTAGCGGCGGAATGTGTTATTTTATTCCCTCTAACGTTGGTGATACGGATTGGAGAGACCATTTGAGGCTCTACCCACGAGACCAGCTGTACTAGTCTGTGGTTTGAAGCTTGAGATCGACATGTGAAACCTACATCCCACGGGTGGTGAAGATCCCTGCCTTGACCAGAAGCGGTTACCTCTAGAATACTTTGGAGACGTGCCCTTGCCACAGAGACGAAGTGACGGAACCAGCAGCACCAACATTTCAGCAATTTGGAAGCTAAGTTATATTTTTTAGCAGGCCAAATCAATAGACTATATTTTCATCTCCCAAACCGAGATCTATGATGAACCATAATTTCTCATAATTACCATTTCATATTTATTTACATTAGTTCCAAAATAATTGATAATTAAATGTGTTATATGTTGTTTTAATAAATTCATAATGAATTAATTACTACAGAGCGAAAGAAACACATGTGAATTCTATTTTAATATATGTAGTTATATTTACATCTGAAGAGCTAATAATAATAATAATAATAATATCGAGCTAATAAGAGGAATTTCGCTGAGTTAAATCAGCTGGGGGCTTGAACGATCCAATTAAAAGATAATCAATCTCCACAAAAGGCGGCGGGTCAGATATAAAGTTAACGTGCCCAGACTCATTCAACATTGTTCTTGATTTGTGAAATATCTTGTGGACACTCCCTCGAGGTAGAAGCATCATTATTCTTTTATCTACAACTCTGCCAAGAGGAATATTGTGCGAAGTTAGTGTTGAGGATTACTGCATGGTTTGTTTTATCCTAGTTTTACTTTGATTTGGTTGAGTGCACCATGCAGCACCTCAACTAGTTAGCTTTCAAACGTTACGCGTGAAGAGCTTACTGACGCGTTAAGCCAAGTAACGAATTCAGTATTGGTGTGGCATTCGTGCCTTATCGTCGATGTATGGCCTTAGAGCCACATAGCAGTGTATAACTTATGTGTCTTGGACACTTACTCATATGTACAACCGTCGTGTGTTTGGATTCAAAAGTTGATAGAATAATATGTGATTAAGGACCTATGAGTCCAAAGAAATGTCAAGATGTGAATAATAAAATGTAAACATATATACTCGAGATTTTACATATGATGCGGTGAAATGTGTAAGTCTATTGAGAGTGAAAATGATATTATTATGGCGTGTATGGCCACATCTAAATTAGTATATTCAAACAGAGTTATGAAATAAACAGTATGTTTTAATACTACTGAGAACAGAAAGAATTAGCCTAGATAAGGCGTGACATTGCATAAACATTGTTAATAGGCCAATATTCAAATGATATTCTTGAACGTAGAAACA
Source organism: Oreohelix idahoensis (assembly GCA_024509875.1). Classification (NCBI taxonomy): domain Eukaryota; kingdom Metazoa; phylum Mollusca; class Gastropoda; order Stylommatophora; family Oreohelicidae; genus Oreohelix; species Oreohelix idahoensis. Next base: position 102,900 of record JAMPIV010012675.1, read on the forward strand.
TTATAATAATTTCGACGATTAAGATTCTATCGTGTAGAGTGTCGTTTTTAGAATAATACACTTTGCTGTAGAATAAACGTGTTGTTGTGTATTGGGTCATGCACTGATCATCACTGAAGAAAGTCTTCTTCAGTTACCTCTGCATCATCGAATGAACCTGTCATGTTGACATTGAGTGGGAGTGTCAAATAACGCGAATGGTGTAGTAGTTCGGTGTAACAGACCCCTTGATAATAACTCTCACACACTCTCATGTAATGCAATGACGACTTGAACTGCCTCTGACATTTCAATAGTTTAATGAAGGCACGCAAACTGGACAGCACGGATACAGTCATGGGGACATGTTGACATATATTCATTGGTTATTTGAATCGTGGATGATACATTCATGTAGTAGTGAAATATCATTCAACCCAAGGTAGCATTCACTGTTCTGGTAACTAATCGCCGTATCCTCTACTGGCTGAACGCGTCAATGAGGATCGGTAAACATACAAAAGTCATTGGCCGAACCTTCATTTCATGGCTAAGTTCTTAAGCTGAAATATGTCCAATGTTTGTATAATAATCATAAACCACGATAGTGGGTTTTCACCTCATAACAAGATCCCGATACCACTGCCCGATAGTAGGATACATAATCTGTTCTCTGACAGTGATCAAAAATATGATGACAGGAATATAACATGGTCGCCTTCCTGAGTTGTCGCTCACTCACTCGTAGGAAGGTAGATATAAGCCAAAGTTAATTTAGAATGTGCATATAAATAATTTCATAAAGTTTTCCATACAGCTCTACAGTAATCAAGTTAATTCACGTAGACATAACTGCTGTAGGAAAGCCTGTCATCTTCGTCGATACAAAACACGACCCTAGCGATACGAAGCACAATGTTCCATCTAGGTCTAACCGACTCGAGATCATCAAAAATAGGGTCTGGCATAACTGGAGTCCGAATCACACATATGAGGAGGATCTCTGACAAATAGACTCTTGCAGAGACATAAACTTCTCCTGGAAAAACATCTAGGAATCACTGTTAAACCTTAAACAGTGCCAGCCCTGGAAAAAAGCACTCAGCCATCTTGGCGACATTATCGGAACTCTCCACAACCCAGTAGGACTACGAAAACCTGCGCTAGATTCCGGCAGAAAGAATATAGTCCGACCTGAACATACAAAGGTATACAATATACGACTGAATCTACTTGCACTAGACAAGTAGTACACATGAATTCAGGCCATAAACATAACAAGCAAAATTAATCTATTTTCTGGCCCGAACAAATAAGAACGGACATGAATACAATATCCATGCGCCGAATCAATATCAAGAAAGATCACTCATATAATCAAAAGTGTAAATCAATCATGAATTATCTAGCTTTACCAGAGGAAGCATTTTCATACACAAATGAATGCAAATATATATTTTCCATATTAAATAGCCATATCGTATTTTTGTAATATGTGCGTCAAAATATGCACGCAACAGATTACCACACCCCTCGGGAAAAGAAATGGTACATTTAAAAAAAAAATACATCTAGGAGCAACATACAATAGGCTCACAACGCACCAATAACAATGCGCAGATGATAAGCATTGAGAATATATTTCATGAACTTAGAGAAAGTATTTCTCTAAGTATAAATATTTCCAGAGAGGTGTCACCAACGCATACTACAATACTGGCAATACCACACTTTCTACATCAGTTTATACATAAATTTCATCTTAGATACCTTAACATCATGATCATCAAAGACGAAAAAACATTGAAAGACCAGCGGTGAATAAACATCAATGAACCGCTAAGTAGTGTTACAATCAATATATGATATATTCCCTATGTGTACACATTTCAACATAGGAACAACTGTAGCAGAGTTAGGCATATAATTTAACAGTTATGAATCATGTGGGCATCTAGACAAAATATCTGCCATCACATTTTCTGACCCACGGATAGATCGCACCGAAAAATGAAACGGCTGCAGAGCAATCGCGTATCGCGTTGATCTCGCGCTCTTCAGATTTTTACTCTGAATAGCCGTAAGAGCTTTCTGGTCAGTTTCCACAATGAAATGCGCGCCAAGAAGAAATCTTTGAAGTTTAAGGATTGACCAAACCATAGCCAATAATTCACGGTCTAGGACCGAGTAATTCTTCTCTGCGGCATTTAATTTTCAAGAAATATACATCACAGGATGCAGAGTTCCAGAGTACTCTTGCATTAGTGCTGCTCCAATCCCTGTGGATGAAGCGTCACTACGAAGAATAAATGTCTTATCCTTTGAAGGCAATACTAGGATAGGTGAAGTAGAAAACATAGTTTTAACCTTATCCAAAGAGGATTGACATTCTTGAGTCCAATGGACTACATTAGGAGACCCTTTCTTTAGCAAGGAATAAAGAGGTGACATAATGGAGGACAGATTCGGAATGAATCGTCCATAAAATTGTATGAGACCTAAGAGACTTCGCACTTGCTTTTTAGTCTTAGGCATAGAAATGTTAAGTATCTTACTTGTATTATGGTCTTCTGTTTTTAGGAACCCATGACCAACACGGTGACCTAAGAAAGATATTTCGCTAAAACCAATACAAGCTTTAGATGGTTTTGCTGTTAGGTTATGCTCGCGTAAGATAAAGAATAGTTCGTTTAACCCGTTATAGTGATCTTCCCAAGTATCACTGAAAAGACAGATGTCATCAAGATATGCAATGACATCTGAGCGATGAGATAGGATTCGACGCATCATGCGTACGAATGTTGCAGGGGCGTTCATTAGGCCGAAAGGCATGAAATTCCATTGGAATAGACCCCTAGGCGTCGAAAAAGCAGTAAACGGTTTGGCGTGTTCGGATAATGGAACTTGCCAATATCCCTTAGACAAATCGAGTTTAGTAAAGAAATGAGAATTCGATAGTCTGGTAAGTAGCTCTTCAAGTAAAGGCATAGGTTCAGCATCAAATTTCGTCACTTGGTTCAATTTGCGATAATCAACGCAAAGACGTATGTTGTTGTCTTTTTTCGCACGATAACCATCGGTGAAGAATATGCTGATGTGGATGGTTCAATTATTTCCAACTCTATCATTTCATCCAACTCTTTCTCTACCTGTGCTTGAAAATGTATCGGGATAGGATACGGTCTGACCCTTATAGGATTATGGTCAGTAAGAATAATGTCGTGTTCAATGACATTAGTTCGACCAGGAATGTCAGTAAGGACATCCTGAAATTGTTGTAACATAGCAGAAACTTGTTTCTGTTCTCCTGGAGATAATTCAGGAGAAATCGCAACATCTTTCCATGATTCATTAGAGTGAAGCGGAATCATTGGAAAAGGTAGATTTACATCCGAGAAACTCGTTTCCTCATCCTGTATTACTGACAGTGATGAGTAATGTCCATGTTGGACTGGAAAATCGTCCGTTGCCTGGAAAACAGGTTGTAAATAATCCGGACGTTCATGGAATTCCGTGAGCATGTTGATGTGGCAGGTTTTATGCTTCCCGTCAATATCGACGATATAGTCAACATCGGAAAATTTTGATATTATATCGTACGGACCTTTCCAAGAAATAAGGAGTCTGTTTTCTCTACAAGGTAGCAGGACCAATACTTTGTCACTTGGACAGAGTTGTCGCAAGCGTCTGGTCTTATTGGCAAATTGCCCTGCCTTCTGTTTCGCAAATTCAGAAAAAGCAGTTGCCAATTTGCATGCTTCGATAATCTTATGTCTAAGTGCAATGACATATTCGTAAGAGGATTTTGTGTCATCGACAATATTATCAGCAGTTATGAGATCATGAAGTAAGGACATAGGACCTCGCGGTTTCGCGCCGAAGACAAGTTCAAAAGGAGAAAATCCTGTATGTTCGTTGGCGACCTCTCTATATGCAAAGAGAGCCGCGGGTAAAACCCTGTCCCAATCCTGAGGATGATCCTCAGTTATCTTACCTAGTAGGTTTTTCAGAGTTCTATTTAGACGTTCTACCATCCCATTGGACATAGGATGATAAATACTACTCAGAGATCTTTCTATCTTTAGAGTCGACATCACTTGTGACATGGTATCCGATACGAGTTGGGTACCATGGTCCGATAATATTTCTGCTGGAAATCCCAGACGAGAAAATATTAACCAAAGAGCATCTGCAATATCAGCAGTAGTTATGCTCTTTAGAGGAACAGCCTCTGGCCAACGTGTGCACATATCAACACACGTCAAAATAAATTGGTGTCCTCTAGCAGACTTTATCTTAAATGGACCAATGATGTCTATCGCCATTTTTTGAAATGGTCGATAGGGAATGTCTGCAGCCTGAATAGGTGCAGCATGGCGTGGACCTCTGGATTTAACCTCTTGACATACTTTACAAGATCGACAATAGATTCGTATGTCCTTATTCACAGCAGGCCAAAATAAAGATGCAAGAACTCTAGATTTAGTACGGGAAAAACCCATATGTCCAGCACACTGAGAATCATGAGCGTGCTGTAAGATTTTAACTCTCATATTTTTGGGCACAAGAATTTGAGAATGAATGGATTTAGCGGAGTCTTGTACCATACGTACAAGTACGCCATTCCTCATCGTAATCCAAGATTTACGATTTGTGTCCTTATTCGGATCACCTTCTTTTGCTAGAGTAAAGAATTTCTTTAGAGTAGGATCATCTTCCTGCTGTTTTATAAAGGAAACATGCGAAATCTCCAAGAGATCACCTTGGTTCTGGTCATCATTATCTCCAGAAGGTGAAGATTGCGGCATGTTTAGAGCTTGAGCTCTAGTGACTACAGCATTTGCAGTATGCATATTATCACTTTCCCACTCGGCAATTTGTTGCGGAGTGCATTCTTTCGCACCATGAATGCGACCGACGATAAGATCAGCGATCGGATTCGGCAGAAGACATGCGTGCACATCTCCTGTAAAGAAGGGAGTAGAAATGTTGATAATGGCAGTGGAGTACTTCTCCAATGTGCCACCAAATGTTATGCATTTGATTATTTTGCCAGTGGCTCGAGAAGGATGTATAAGTGACTGCCTCACTCCAATGGTTGTGCACCCGGAATCGAAAAGAATTGAGACCGGAGTACCTTCTACTAGACCTCTATTCAAGACAAGAGCACCTCTTCCATCATGCGCGACTGACGCAGGAAGAGCAGGAAGAGGATGACCACAGCTTAAAGTCGAAACTGTGGTTGGCTCGAATAATGTTTTGCATTGGGAACACTGAAATGCTCTGTCAAAATCGAAAGCAGAACATCCTACACTATTAGAGTCTTTCTTATCATTGGTTTGCTTACCGGCTTCGTGAAACTCTTGTTGTGCAGAGTTAGTCTGGTAATGAGATTTACCCTGTCTTTTGTGTTGTGATCTACCTCGGTTATAATTGCCTCTGTAATTATTATTACCTCTGTTATAACCCCTATTTGGGTTTGAATCACAATATTCATGATCATAATCATCATGCTCATTATAATGAGTATCCCTGTAATGTTGGTTTTGTTGTTTCCATGAAGAACTTGGGTAGTTCCTATAGTTACTCCCTTTTCGGAAATTTCTAAAATTATGGGCACCCCTCGCGTATCGAGGACTGTCAGCCCGATTCCAGTTCTTCGAAGAAGAACCCTGATTTGAGTGGTTACCTTGGTTTTGATACTTATTCCAATTAACCTTTTTATCAAATTTATTTTTAGCTCCTTGGAATTTGTGTGAGTAATTATGATTATATTCTGTTGCTGAAGCAACTGGCATACCCTCTTTAATGTTAGTGTTACTAAGAATCATGTCAGGGTGTGCCGTGGCATACTGGTCACAATATTCTTCCATTTGCTTTAATGTACTAGGTTTACGCTCATGTAAAAACTCTAGGAATGATTTATTTACAGAAGACATGACCTTGTCTCTTAGCAATAAATCCGTAAGACCATCAAATGTTTTCTCTATTTTGGATAATTCAATCCATCGTGAGAGTGTAAGTCGTGCTTTTGAAATGAAATCTGAGAATTCTACACCTACCTCAGGTCTCATTGTTTTAAACAAAAGACGATAACCTTCTTCTGACAGCTGATATCTCTTTATCAAAGCTGCCCTAATAGCATCATAATTATCCTTGTCGGCCTCTTCAACCAAACATAACTTAGTCAGAGACTCCCCTTTTAGATTTTCAGACAACTGATTCACATACTGTGATTTGTCAACATTATGAGCTCGACAAGCACGTTCAAATCTATCAAGCCAGAATGTTATATCATCACTGGCAGAGTTGAACGCTGGCACCTTGACCTTATAATTGAAGGGTTTACCATTACCACCAGATGCCTGATTAACATTAGTCATACTTGTCAATCTTAATTTCTCTAACTCAAATTCATGTTCTCTTATTGCTTTTCTCTCTTCTAAATTTTTTTCTGTTTCAGCTTCTCTAATGCAGCAGCAAAGCTTTTTTTTTGTTCAGCTTCTAATTTTTTCTGTTCTGCAGCAGCAGCAGCTTCTAATTTTTTCTGTTCTGCCACAAATCTCCTTTCCTCCACCTGCATCTGCAATTTCTTTTGTTCAGCAGCAGCATCAGCTTCTCTTTCTAATCTTTTCTCTTCAGCCAGAGCTTTTCTCTCTTCAGCAGCAGCAGCAGCAGCTTTTCTCTCCTCAGCAGCAGCTTCTAATTTTTTTTCTTCTATTTGAAGTTTTCTCTCCTCAGCAGCAGCTTTTCTCTCCTCAGCAGCAGCTTTTCTCTCCTCAGCTTGCATCTGCAATCTGAAATTCTCAGCATCTATCTTCTTTTGTTCAACTTCTGCTTTCCATTTATTCTCATCTTTTTGTTTTTTCTCTTCTGATTTTAATGCAATAGCAAATTGAGCAGTTGTTCATTCTTCTAACTCTTTACCAGTCTTATCAAGGGATTTCCCTTGTGCAATAAAGTAATCTAATGTAGACATCTTGTCTTATTAAATCAGAAACCTGAAAAAGTAAATAAATTACTCTATCCCACTTTAATGGGAGACAAGTCTATACTATAGACTTAGTCTTAGTGAAAAAACTTGTATGGTTACTTGAGTACCTGTGGAAAACAATATCTGTATATCCCAAACACTGTGGGAGACAAGCCTTACAAAGGTCTTGTATACTTCCTTAATGTAATCAATGATCACTTGAGTACCTGTGGAAAATAATATTTTCTATCCCAACTACTTTATAATTCCTTGTACACCAATGATAGTAATTAAGTACTGCTCTGTACTATAATATAAATATATTCAAATATACCTTATATATTATTTGTCAACTAAAGACATTAACAATGACAAACAAGAAAAGACAATATGAAAACAATTGCAGGAATCAAATTAAATCAAATAGAAAAAATCAAAAAAAAAATGATCACAGAATCTGTGATGATAACCGCAATGAAATCAACAAGACAAATAACGCCACAGTGTATAAACATAAGGGTGTAAAGAACTGAAATGAAAGGAAAGATGAGACCTACAATTATACAAACAAATCAAACAAAACTAAAGAACATAGAAATATTACCAAAAAACAACAAGAAGGACAGTTTCGTCACAACTAACAAATATTTGCAAACAATGTTGCATGCAAATTTCAATTAAGAATTTTGCTCCCTATAGACCGCTAGAGCAAGACCAATGTCACTTGGTATTTCCTGTTCTAGTCACCTCCCATCCAGACCCGCAGAATACAAACTAACTTAACACACAACAAATAACATATAAACATAAATACATGTAAACATTAATAGCATAAATGCATACATATATATATATATATTTAATAGAATGTATTGTGGATAGAATGTGATGCTGGTATAGTGTTGTAACAATAACCTGCCACTTTTAATGAACAATTAAATAATAGATTTGTTTTCTACACTATTACAATGTTCAATTTTTTTTGAGCATATGAAGATCCAACGATGAAATATGCACTTTATGTTCAACAACACTGTGATTCTTCTGTACAGGATCAACAATCACTTCTCTCTTCTGTACGATGAGAAATGTCAACAGTACTGTTCCCGATATTTTCTACACTTGATACAAATGTCCTGTGTAATACCGTCTGTACAGCGAAAAACTGTCAACAAGCGCTGACCTAGATACAGCATCCGATCGGTAATACAGGTCAAGCTGACATCGACTGCCCCGTTGTAACTTGTACACTGGTGTTCATGCGTGTCGTATGTGGCGTCAGGGATGGTCTGGTTATCATTACCCCAGGAATCTGGTTCACCACTGTAGAGTGTCGTTTTTAGAATAATACACTTTGCTGTAGAATAAACGTGTTGTTGTGTATTGGGTCATGCACTGATCATCACTGAAGAAAGTCTTCTTCAGTTACCTCTGCATCATCGAATGAACCTGTCATGTTGACATTGAGTGGGAGTGTCAAGTAACGCGAATGGTGTAGTAGTTCGGTGTAACAGACCACTTGATAATAACTCTCACACACTCTCATGTAATGCAATGACGACTTGAACTGCCTCTGACATTTCAATAGTTTAATGAAGGCACGCAAACTGGACAGCACGGATACAGTCATGGGTACATGTTGACATAAATTCATTGGTTATTTGAATCGTGGATGATACATTCATGTAGTAGTGAAATATCATTCAACCCAAGGTAGCATTCACTGTTCTGGTAACTAATCGCCGTATCCTCTACTGACTGAACGCGTCAATGAGGATCGGTAAACATACAAAAGTCATTGGCCGAACCTTCATTTCATGGCTAAGTTCTTAAGCTGAAATATGTCCAATGTTTGTATAATAATCATAAACCACGATAGTGGGTTTTCACCTCATAACAAGATCTCGATACCACTGCCCGATAGTAGGATACATAATCTGTTCTCTTGACAGTGATCAAAAATATGATGACAGGAATATAACATGGCCGCCTTCCTGAGTTGTCGCTCACTCACTCGTAGGAAGGTAGATATAAGCCAAAGTTAATTTAGAATGTGCATATAAATAATTTCATAAAGTTTTCCATACAGCTCTACAGTAATCAAGTTAATTCACGTAGACATAACTGCTGTAGGAAAGCCTGTCATCTTCGTCGATACAAAACACGACCCTAGCGATACGAAGCACAATGTTCCATCTAGGTCTAATCGACTCGAGATCATCAAAAATAGGGTCTGGCATAACTGGAGTCCGAATCACACATATGAGGAGGATCTCTGACTACTTGCACTAGACAAGTAGTACACATGAATTCAGGCCATAAACATAACAAGCAAAATTAATCTATTTTCTGGCCCGAACAAATAAGAACGGACATGAATACAATATCCATGCGCCGAATCAATATCAAGAAAGATCACTCATATAATCAAAAGTGTAAATCAATCATGAATTATCTAGCTTTACCAGAGGAAGCATTTTCATACACAAATGAATGCAAATATATATTTTCCATATTAAATAGCCATATCGTATTTTTGTAATATGTGCGTCAAAATATGCACGCAACACCGCGCTAGGTCAAGTACACTATAATTCTGGCAACTGTGATGTTCATTGTTTTCTTTAATGTGAACCACTTAGTACGTGTATGATTCATAATGTGACGTTGTTCGGATCAATAAATTATCGAGTCGTCCTCAAAAGACTTTGTTCGATAACGTATTTTATGAAGTTATCGTCAAGAAGTTTTACCGTTGTGTTAGTTCAACAGTCAATCATTTCTATTCAACCAGTTGGTCAAGTCTGACACTTTACTATATCAATACGAACGCCAAGATAAAACTCGATCATCACAACGATTGAACACAAGAATGAATTGCTATTAAAGATCCAGCAAACCAATATGACAAAAATGAACCCAATATTACGGCACAGTTTAATATAAAGTATAAGCCTGAAGATATCCATTATGACAATTTAGCTTCAAAAGTCCGTAACAGGTAGACACCTTTGAAGACCCACATTAGATACTCTAGGTTTTGGCCACTGTTGGACCACTACTGCAGAGCAAGGGGAAGCAACCCGTGACAGCAATCAGGGCAACATCATCAGCAAATGCCAACTCTGAAATACAGACCTGTCTCATCTTCCAGTACCCCACTGAATACGTTCTTGTCCTCTCCCAACATGCCTTGATGACATCGTCCATGAAAAGTATGACAAGATAAGGTGACAGGATATCACCTTGTCTTACACCAGTGGTGGTCCTGAACTCTTCTGACTTATAGCTTTCTGTCCTCACATAATTTTTGCAAGACTTGTAGAAGCTCTGTATAGCATGAATCAAAGGTGGTGGAATGTTTTTCCTTGCCAAACAGTCCCAAAGTTTGATCCAGGGTACCTTGACTAACACCTTTTCCAGATACAAGAAACAAAGATGCATCTCACTCTTATACTCAAGGGCCTTTTCACTCAGCTGTCTGAGTGTGAAGATTAGGTCTTGAGTACTTCGGTTTGCTCGGAAGCCACACTGGGCCTCATCCATTCGTGGCTCAGCTAGGCTTCTGAGTCTCTGTTCCAGAATTGTAGAGCAGATTTTACCAGGGACACTGAGAAGGGATATGGCTCTTTGCTTTTTACCTTGTCGGTTGTCACCCTTTTTTAAAATCGGTCTTATGATGGCAATCTCCCAATCCTTACTTCCTCATGTTCTTCAGGGTCTTATAGAATAATTTCTGGTTTTCTTGAGCATCTTTTTCTAGCTTTTCTCCAAATTCTTCCCAGGATGCTGCAGTTGACTTTTCTTCTAGTACCTTGCTGCCATTGCATATGTAATGGAAAAAGTCGGTATTACTGTAACCGATTCCACATATTTCTCTGTTTAAGGAACTGCTGTGTTTTCCAACGCTTCAGAGATTCACTGGGGAAATCTGCCATAGCAGTTACTTCGAAGATTCTTCCCCTGAAAAAACACAAGGGACCTCTTTCTTTTTTTTTTCGAAGTCGAAAACCAGGACATGCTTCACGGCTTGCGGCTGTCTTTATCAACTCCCGCTTGAAAAAACCCTGCCTATGGGCATTTCCGTCATCAGGTTGTTACCTTTGACCCTAAAGGTCAAACACAATGCTGAATAGCAACAAGGGAAGACAACCCCTAATCAACCTAACATCGCTCGGTAAAGACACAATTATTGGCCTTATGATATTTCATAAGTTCAAATAACTTGACAGAAGACTTAGCTTCTTGTGCGATTTTTTTTTAATATGTCCAATGAGCAATTCCTAGGTCGAGCAACTCTTTTAGTTGTTCTTTTAATTATTAGCAGTTAGCGATCACTTCCAATCTCTAGAAAAATCCAGAACCTAATATCAGGTACAATAGACGCATAAACAAAGCGTCTGAAGAGGATACAAATCATCTCCCAACATAGGGGAAAATATTTCCTTTAAGCCAAACTAACTAAGGGGGTACCTGTTGCGTGCATATTTTGACGCACATTTTACAAAAATCGATATGGCTATTTAATATGGGAAAAATATAGACATGCATTCATTTGTGTATGAAAATGCTGTTTATGGTAAAAGCGAGATAATCCATGTTTGATTCACACTTTTGATTATAGGAGTAATCGTTCTGGATATTGATCCAGCGCAAGGATATTGCGCTTGCGTTTGTACTTATTTTTTAGGGCCAGAAAATATATTAATTTGCTTATTGTGTTTATGGCCTGAATTCATATGTATTACATATTATTAGTACAAGTAGAATCAGTCCTATATTGTATATTATGGATGGGTAGGAGGGACTAGATTCTTGCTAGCGGAAGTATGAGTTGTCTTGACAAGTCGTGATGAGTTCCGATGTACCGCTTACAAATGGCGGGGTACGTTTTTCAAGAGCTGGTCCTTTCGTCAGAAAAAAATGTCTTACGACGTGGTTTTTCTTCTGAAGGAGATGGTGTCTCTACGATAGTTTGTGTTAGAGACTCTCCTTATGTCAGTATATAGATGATTCGGACTCCAGGTAAACCCAGCTCCTATTTTTGATGATCTCTCGTCGGTTAGGCCTAGCTTGACTTTTGGTGCTTCGTTATGCTAGTGTCGTGTTTGGTATCGACGAAGATGACAGATTTTCCTGCAGCGGTTATGGCTACGTGAAATTAACCTGATCACCGTAGAGCTGTATGGAAACATTTACGAAATCATTTATATAACCATTATAAATTAACTCTGGCTTATATTCTCCTTCCTATGAATGAGTGAACGACAACTCAGGGAGACAGCCATGTTGGATTTCGGTCATCATATGTTTTGATCACTGCCAAGAGAACAGATTATTTATCTTATTATCGGACAGTGACAGGGAGATCTCAATCTTGCTAGAAACCCCCTTTCGTGGTTTCATAATATATACTACAAACTATGGACGTCAAGTAACTTTGGTTATTTATCGATCCGCCTTCACTGACGCGTTTAGTCAGATAGGGGGATGTGGCCATAATGTATCATGACATTGAACTTTTGATGTACTGCCCATTATTTCTGAATGTGTCATGACTTCAGATCTGCTATGTATACCTACAAATTGATATGTCAACGAACCATGATGTACTCGTATGTCCCAGTGTGTACGTCTGAATAAATTGAGTAAACTAAGATTCCAGCAGTCTGCATTGGTGCCTTGTAGACACAAGTGTGAGTGGTTATATTGGTCAGCACACGAACAGTACACCATTCGCGGTAATCACACTCTACACTTCTACTTCATACATACACCATCCTGCGTCGGCTGAAGTGACCAAGTTTAGGGCCTGCTTCCCCTGGAGCCTTTGCCTTCCCTAACTCAGGACTAGGGTGAGTTACCCATTTACAGCTGGGTAGACTGGAGCATGCCTGATCTCAACAACACACCACTCTTCCTTACAGAGCAGACAGACTGATACTTTACAGTGTGTGTGTGAAAGCAACTTTACAGAGTGGAGAGACACAAACTTTACAGTGGCGAGCCAGATTCCTGGGTCCAGCTTACGCAGTTTTGTGTTGAGAATCACAGTTTACAGCTGAAAGAACATTTGTTTGAACACATCAACACCAGTAGGACAGCTATACAGTCGATGTCAGCTTGACCTGTATTACCGATAGGATGCTGTATCTAGGTCAGCGCTTGTTGACAGTTTTTCGCTGTACAGACAGTATTACACAGGACAGTGGTATCAAGTGTAGAAAATATCTGGAGCAATATTGTTGACATTTCTCAACGTACAGAAGAATCACAGTGTTGTTGAACATAAAGTGCATAGTTCATCGTTGGTTCTTCAGATGCTCAACAGAGAAAAATTGACAGTGTAATAGTTTAAAATTAAATCTATTACTGAATAAAGTGGCAAGTTATTAGTATTAAAATAAACTGTGCCTGCTTTACAACACTATACCTGCAACACATTCCATTCATGACATAAATGATATTGTATGCTATATGCTATTTATGCTTACATGTTATTTGTTTATATGTGTAGGGGTTTATATGTTGCGGGCCTGGATGGGTGGTGACTAGAACAGGAAATACCGAATAATATTGGTCTTGTTCTGGCGTTCGATAGGGAGCAATTTCTTAATTGAAATTTGCATGCAACATAGTTTGCAAATATTTGGTTAGTTGTGACGACTGTTTCATATTTGTATTTGTAACATTTTTTTGTGTTCCTTAGTTTTGTTTGATTTGTTTGTATAATTGTAGGTCTCATCTTTTCTTTCATTTCAGTTTTTTACACCCTTATGTTTATACACTGTGGCGTTATTTGTCTTGTTATCTTATGGCAGTTATCATCACGGTTTCTGTGATCATTTTTTTCATTTCTCCTATTTGATTTAATTTGATCTCTGCAAATGTTTTCAGATTGTCTTTTCTTGTTTGTCATTTGTAATGTCTTTAGTTGACATATGACGTATAGTGGTATACACTGATAGTATAGTACAGATCAGTATTTTCTGATTGTTATTGTTATAAAACAAAATGTACAAGACCTTTGTAAGGCTTGTCTCCCAAAGTGATTGGTAAAGGGAAATATTTTTTTTCCACAGGTACTCAAGTGATCTTTGATTACATTGAGGTATACAAGACCTTTGTAAGGCTTGTCCCCCACAGTATTTGAGATACAATTATTGTTGTCCACAGGTACTCAAGTTATCATTGGTTATTATAAACCATACAAGTTTGGACTAAGACTAAGTCTAAGGTATAGACTTGTCTCCCATTAACTTGAAAGAGGGTAATTTATTTACTTTTTCAGGTTTCTGATTTAAGAAGACAATATGTCTACATTAGATTATTTTATTGCTCAAGGAAAATCTCTTGATAAGACTGGAAAAGACTTAGAACAATGGGCTGTTGCTCAATATGACAAAGCATTAGCTGCAGAAGAGAAAAAAAACTGCTGCTGCTGTTGAAGAAAAAAAAGCTGCGGCTGAGGAGAGAAAACTTCAAATAGAAGAAAAAAAAAAGCTGCTGCAGAAGAAAGGAAAGCAATAGCTGAAGAAAAAAGATTAGAAAAAGAAGCTGATACTGCTGCTGAACTTAAGAAATTGCAGATGCAAGTGGAGGAAAGGAGATTTGATGCAGAACAGAAAAAATTAGAAGCTGCTGCAGAACAGAAAAAAATTAGAAGCTGCTGCAGAACAGAAAAAAACTAGAAGTTGCTGCTGCTGCAGAACAGAAGAAATTAGAAGCTGCTGCAGAACAGAGAAGATTAGATAGAGAAGCTGAAGAGAGAAAAGCAATAAGAGAACATGAGTTTGAATTAGAGAAATTAAAATTGACATGTATGAGTAATGTTAATCAGGCATCTGGTGGTAATGGTAAACCCTTCGTGTACAAGGTCAAGGTACCAGCGTTTAACCCTACCAGTGATGACATAACATTTTGGCTTTCTAGATTTGAACGGGCTTGTCGATCTCATAATGTTGACAAATCACAGTATGTGAATCAGTTGTCTGAAAATCTAAAAGGGGAGTCTCTGAGTAAGTTATATTTTGTTGAAGAGGCCGACAAAGATAATTATGATGCTGTTAGGGCAGCTTTGATAAAGAGATATCAGCTGTCTGAAGAAGGTTATCGTCTTTTGTTTAAAACAATGAGACCTGAGGTAGGTGTAGAATTCTCAGAATTCATCTCAAAAGCACGAATTACACTTTCACGATGGATTGAATTATCCAAAACAGAGAAAACATTTGATGGTCTTACAGATTTATTGCTAAGAGACAAGGTCATGTCTTCTGTAAATAAATCATTCCTAGAGTTCTTACATGAGCGTAAACCTAGTACAATAAAGCAAATGGAAGAATATTGTGACCAGTATGCCACGGCACACCCTGACATGATTCTTAGTAACTCTAACATTAAAGAGAGTATGCCAGTTGCTTCGGCAACAGAATATAATCAGAATTACTCACACAAATTCCAAGGAGCTAAAAATAAATTTGATAAAAAGGTTAATTGGAATAAGTATCAAAACCAAGATAACCACTCAAATCAGAGTTCTTCTTTGAAGAACTGGAATCGGGCTGATAGTCCTCGACACGCGAGGGGTACCCATAATGTTAGAAATTCTCGGAAAGGGAGTAGCTATAGGAACTACCCAAGTGCTTCATGGAGACAAAAGAAACAATATTACAGGGATACTCAATATAACGAGCATGATGATTATGATCATGAATATTATGATTCAAACCCAAATAGGGGTTATAACAGAGGCAATAATAATTATAGAGACAATTATAACCGAGGTAGATCACAACACAAAAGACATGGTAAATCGTATTACCAGGCTAACTCTGCACAACAGGAGTTCCACGACACCGATAATCAGAATAATGATAAAAAAGACTCCAATAGTGTAGCGAATTCCGCTTTTGATTTTGCTAGAGCATCTGAGTGTTCGCAATGCAAAACATTATTCGATCCAACCACAGTGTCTACTTTAAGCTGCGGTCACCCACTTCCCGCTCTCCATGCGTCAATCGCGCATAATGGAAGGGGTGCTCTTGTCTTTAATAGGGGCCTAATAGATGGTACTCCGGTATCAATTCTTTTCGACTCGGGGTGCACTACCATTGGAGTGAGACAATCACTCGTAAATCCTTCTCGAGCTACAGGCAATATAGTCAAATGTGTAACATTTGGTGGCACATTGGAGAAGTACTCCACTGCCATTATCAATATTGCTACGCCTTTCTTTACAGGAGAGGTGCAAGCATGTCTCTTGCCGAATCCGATCGCTGATCTTATCATCGGTCGCATTCATGGAGTGAAAGAATGCACTCCACAGCAAATTTCTAATTGGGAAAATGTTAATATGCAATCTGCTAATGCAGTAATCACTAGGGCTCAAGCTCTCAATATGCCACAATCTTCACATTCTGAAGATAATGATGCGCAGATCCAAGATGATCCCTTGGAGATTTCCCACGATTCCTTTATCAAACAGCAGGAAGATGATCCTACTCTAAAGAAATTCTTTACTCTGGCAACAAAAGGTGATCCGAATAAGGATACTAATCGTAAATCTTGGATTACGTTGAAGAATGGCGTACTTGTACGTATGGTACAAGACTCCGCTAAGTCCATTCATTCTCAAATCCTTGTGCCTAAAAATATGAGAGTTAAAATTTTACAGCACGCTCATGATTCGCAGTGTGCTGGACATATGGGTTTTTCCCGTACTAAAGCTAGAGTTCTTCAATCTTTCTTTTGGCCTGCGGTGAATAAGGACATACGAATCTATTGTCGATCTTGTAAAGTATGTCAAGAGATTAAATCCAGAGGTCCACGCCATGATGCACCTATTCAGGCTGCAGACATTCCCATTCGGCCATTTCAAAAAATGGCGATAGACATCATTGGTCCATTTAAGATAAAGTCTGCTAGAGGACACCAATTTATTTTGACGTGTGTTGATATGTGCACACGTTGGCCGGAGGCTGTTCCTCTAAAGAGCATAACTACTGCTGATGTCGCAGATGCTCTTTGGGTTAATATTTTCTCGTCTGGGATTTCCAGCAGAAATATTATCCGACCATGGTACCCAACTCATATCGGATACCATGTCTCAAGTAATGTCGACTCTGAAGATAGAGAGATCGCTGAGTAGTATTTATCATCCTATGTCCAATGGGATGGTGGAACGTTTGAATAGAACTCTGAAAAACCTACTAGGTAAGATAACAGAAGATCATCCTCAGGATTGGGATAGGGTTTTACCCGCGGCTCTCTTTGCATATAGAGAGGTCGCCAACGAACATACAGGATTTTCTCCCTTTGAACTTGTCTTTGGCGCGAAACCGCGAGGTCCTATGTCCTTACTGCATGATCTTATAACTGCTGATAATATTGTCGATGACACAAAATCCTCTTATGAATATGTCATCGCACTTAGACACAAGATTATTGAAGCATGCAAATTGGCAACTGCTTCTTCTGAATTTGCGAAACAGAAGGCAAGGGAATTTGCCAATAAAAAGAGATGTTTGCGTCAACTTTGTCCAGGTGACAAAGCATTTGTCTTGCTACCTTGTAGGGAAAATAGACTTCTCATTTCTTGGAAAGGTCCGTACGATATAATATCAAAGGTTTCCGATGTTGACTATATCGTCGATATTGACGGGAAGCGTAAAACCTTCCACATCAACATGCTCACGGAATTCCATGAACGTCCTGATTATTTACAACCTGTTTTCCAGGCAACGGACGATTTTCCAGTCCAACATGGACAGTACTCATCTCTGTCAGTAATACAGGATGAGGAAACGAGTTTCTCGGATGTAAATTTACCTTTTCCAATGATTCCTCTTCACTCTAATGAATCATGGAAAGATGTTGCAATTTCTCCAGAATTATCTCCAGGAGAGCAGAAACAAGTTTCTACTATGTTAGAACAATTTCAGGATGTCCTTACTGACATTCCTGGTCAAACGGATGTCATTCAACATGACATTATTCTTACTGACCATAGTCCTATAAGAGTCAGACCGTATCCTATCCCGATACATTTTCAAGCACAGGTAGAGAAAGAGTTAGATGAGATGATAGAGTTAAAAATTATTGAACCATCCACATCAGCATATTCTTCGCCGATGGTTATAGTACGAAAAAAAGACAATAACATACGTCTTTGCGTGGATTATCGCAAATTGAATCAAGTGACTAAATTCGATGCTGAACCTATGCCTTTACTAGAAGAGCTACTTACGAGACTATCGAATTCTCACTTCTTTACTAAACTCGATTTGTCTAAGGGATATTGGCAAGTTCCACTATCCGAACACGCCAAACCGTTTACTGCTTTTTCGACGCCTAGGGGTCTATTCCAATGGAATTTCATGCCTTTCGGTCTTATGAACGCCCCTGCTACATTTGTACGCATGATGCGTCGAATCCTATCTCATCGCTCAGATGTCATTGCGTATCTTGATGACATCTGTCTTTTCAGTGATACTTGGAACGATCACTATAATGGTATAAATGAACTATTGTCTATCTTACGCGAGCATAACCTGACAGCGAAACCATCGAAAGCATGTATTGGTTTTAGCGAAATATCTTTCTTAGGACACCGTGTTGGTCATGGGTTCCTAAAAACAGAAGACCATAATACAAGTAAGATACTTAACATTTCTATTCCTAAGACTAAAAAGCAAGTACGAAGTCTCTTAGGTCTAATACAATTTTATGGACGATTCATCCCGAATCTGTCCTCCATTATGTCACCTCTTTCTTCCTTGCTAAAGAAAGGGTCTCCTAATGTAGTCCATTGGACTCAAGAATGTCAATCCTCTTTGGATAAGGTTAAAACTATGTTTTCTACTTCACCTATCCTAGTATTGCCTTCTAAGGATAAGACATTTATTCTTCGTAGTGACGCTTCATCCACCGGGATTGGAGCTGCACTAATGCAAGAGTACTCTGGAACTCTGCATCCTGTGATGTATATTTCTCGGAAATTAAATGCCGCAGAGAAGAATTACTCGGTCCTAGACCGTGAATTATTGGCTATGGTTTGGTCAATCCTTAAACTGCAAAGATTTCTTCTGGGCGCGCATTTCATTGTGGAAACTGACCAGAAAGCTCTTACGGCTATTCAGAGTAAAAATCTGAAGAGCGCGAGATCAACGCGATACGCGATTGCTCTACAGCCATTTCATTTTTCGGTGCGAGCTATCCGTGGGTCAGAAAATGTGATGGCAGATATTTTGTCTAGATGCCCACATGATTCATAACTGTTATACAACTTTGATACAGTTGTTTCTATGTTGAAATGTGTACACATATGTAATATATCATATATTGATTGTAACACTACTTAGCGGTTCATTGATATGTATTCACCGCTGATCTTTCAATGTTTTTCGTCTTTGATGATCATGATGTTAAGATATCTTAGATGGAATTTATGTATAAACTAATGTGGAAATTGTGTCATTGCTAATATTGTAGTATGCGTTGGTGACACCTCTCTGGAAATATTTATACTTAGAGAAGTACTTTCTCTAAGGTCATAAAACTTATGCTTATCATCTGCGCATTGTTATTGGTGCGTTGTGAGCCTATTGTATGTTGCTCCTAGATGTATTTCAAAAAAAAAATGTACCATTTTTTTTTTTCCCGAGGGGTGTGGTAATCTGTTGCGTGCATATTTTGACGCACATTTTACAAAAATCGATATGGCTATTTAATATGGGAAAAATATAGACATGCATTCATTTGTGTATGAAAATGCTGTTTATGGTAAAAGCGAGATAATCCATGTTTGATTCACACTTTTGATTATAGGAGTAATCGTTCTGGATATTGATCCAGCGCAAGGATATTGCGCTTGCGTTTGTACTTATTTTTTAGGGCCAGAAAATATATTAATTTGCTTATTGTGTTTATGGCCTGAATTCATATGTATTACATATTATTAGTACAAGTAGAATCAGTCCTATATTGTATATTTTGGATGGGTAGGAGGGACTAGATTCTTGCTAGCGGAAGTATGAGTTGTCTTGACAAGTCGTGATGAGTTCCGATGTACCGCTTACAAATGGCGGGGTACGTTTTTCTAGAGCTGGTCCTTTCGTCAGAAAAAAATGTCTTACGAAGTGGTTTTTCTTCTGAAGGAGATGGTGTCTCTACGATAGTTTGTGTTAGAGACTCTCCTTATGTCAGTATATAGATGATTCGGACTCCAGGTAAACCCAGCTCCTATTTTTGATGATCTCTCGTCGGTTAGGCCTAGCTTGACTTTTGGTGCTTCGTTATGCTAGTGTCGTGTTTGGTATCGACGAAGATGACAGATTTTCCTGCAGCGGTTATGGCTACGTGAAATTAACCTGATCACCGTAGAGCTGTATGGAAACATTTACGAAATCATTTATATAACCATTATAAATTAACTCTGGCTTATATTCTCCTTCCTATGAATGAGTGAACGACAACTCAGGGAGACAGCCATGTTGGATTTCGGTCATCATATGTTTTGATCACTGCCAAGAGAACAGATTATTTATCTTATTATCGGACAGTGACAGGGAGATCTCAATCTTGCTAGAAACCCCCTTTCGTGGTTTCATAATATATACTACAAACTATGGACGTCAAGTAACTTTGGTTATTTATCGATCCGCCTTCACTGACGCGTTTAGTCAGATAGGGGGATGTGGCCATAATGTATCATGACATTGAACTTTTGATGTACTGCCCATTATTTCTGAATGTGTCATGACTTCAGATCTGCTATGTATACCTACAAATTGATATGTCAACGAACCATGATGTACTCGTATGTCCCAGTGTGTACGTCTGAATAAATTGAGTAAACTAAGATTCCAGCAGTCTGCATTGGTGCCTTGTAGACACAAGTGTGAGTGGTTATATTGGTCAGCACACGAACAGTACACCATTCGCGGTAATCACACTCTACACTTCTACTTCATACATACACCATCCTGCGTCGGCTGAAGTGACCAAGTTTAGGGCCTGCTTCCCCTGGAGCCTTTGCCTTCCCTAACTCAGGACTAGGGTGAGTTACCCATTTACAGCTGGGTAGACTGGAGCATGCCTGATCTCAACAACACACCACTCTTCCTTACAGAGCAGACAGACTGATACTTTACAGTGTGTGTGTGAAAGCAACTTTACAGAGTGGAAAGAACGAAACTTTACAACATCTAGTGTATGTATGTATGCGCTTATGGGGGAATTTTGTGTTTGTAATGATCAGATTTTGCTCAGTGCAGAATCTAAGGTGTCACCTTCCATTATCATTAAAAGTATCTTCTCTATACCTTCTGATAACTCCACCCCATCTAGCACAGACATTCCCAACTCTGGCATTGAAATCTCCGAGCAGAATAATTTCATCTAGGCAGTCGTTCACTGTCCTTTGAAGCAGCTCGAAGAATTCCTCCTTGACCTCTGCTCGCCTATCTTCATTTGGCCCATACACAATGACAAGTTTGACTATGGTTGCTCCTTCTTTTAGTTTTAGGACCATAATGCATTCCGAGACAAAGTTCCATCCCTTGATACTATTATTTTGGTTTTTTGCCACAATACAACACACGTTCCCTTTAGCTCTTTCAGATGTGGGGACACCACTATAGAGCAGAGTGTCGCCATCGAGATCCATAACTCCTTGAGTAATGGAGAACTGATGGGAAGAACTAGGCAAATACCAGTGGAATAGATTGGTAAGAAGATGCTTGTTTTAGATAGGACATACATTAAAACCCCAGCTAATTTCATTATAAGGCAGTCTCAGCTCTGCAATCTCCAGGGTAAGAGACACTGAAGAACACCAAAATACACATGGAGAAGATAACGAGATAGACATGAAAGGGAAGAAGAAGACATGGACAGACATAGAAGAGATGGACAGACATAGAAGAGATGGCACTGAACAGAAAGGTTTGGTTTAAATTTTGTTGATGATGATTATGATGACAGACATTTAAAAAAGTGTTGCATGTAAGGAAACTCTAAATAAAATTCTAGAAATTAGGAGACGAAGCAGAATAAATGAAATCAGTATACACGAAGAATGTATGAATAAAGGCCAATTCCCAATGTTTATTTGTGAGTGTCGACATCTTGGGGGCGGTTAGGGGTATAAAATGTGTGATATTACTCTATAATCCACACTTGACGGCTGCCCTTTTCTGCGCTACCGAGACTTTTCTAAAAGTAATGCACACTTATGAACTTTCCGTCATCTAGCCAGATCGTAGATAAGTAGAGCTCCTTTATTGATATTGTTGCGAGCACGAGAGAAGAATTTTACATTCCAGTAAATGGACTCGAAGCACGAATACATCTTGATACCGCCTATAACGTTCGTGCTCGTGAGTGTTCGGGATATTACGTGAGATGATTTTGTGTATGATTGAGATAGTGTATGAGTTAAGATGGGAAGTGAGCGTTGGAATGAAAAGATTGGAGGCGGAATGAGATTTAGTTTAGTGTTTTTCCTGCACTTATGTGTCATTGGGGAGGTCCAGTTTTCTGTTCTTGTGTGAGACGTGACAGCTTTTGCTATCGTCTGGCCATATTTCTCTTGGTTTTTTTTTAATGCGAACGAAACCTGAGCAGACGAACGTACGAATGTAAATCTTTATATTATCAGGGTGATAAAATAGTTTTTGCGTTTTACATTTCTACTCTGCAATAACTCAATTTATTAAATAAAATTTAAAAAAGAACAAATTCTTATACTTGTGATGGATAAGAAACAAACAAAGTAAACCTGCTGATAGCATTACAAGACAGTTATTGTTCTGCAATCCCGGGGATAAGAGAGGTAGAGATAGACGGAAAACACACGGAAAACACACGGAAAACACTCGGAAAACATAACTGGACACAGAAATGAAAACGAGAAAGAAGACAAGGAAGAAAGACCGTGAACCTGTGACAGGAGTACATGACACAAATTTGTTGACGACCTATGATCTTCGGAGATCTGGAATGAAATGAAATAACTGACTTTCTGATTTCTTCGTCTATAATTCTGTTTCTATGGTAATATTAGCAGCATTTAGAAGTTACCTAACGAAACATGTGGTCAAAGGAATGGAACCAGCCACCCCACCATATAAAGATGAAACCTAGAATAGTGAAGTTTATAAGACTTCACTCCCTTTGTTATCGAATATGCTATGGGAGTACCTTAACATTATATATATATATATATATAAATATTTTGTTGTAGAGTGTGAGTAATACAGAAATACGGATAAAAACTTACAACAAGTCACATTGCTGATATGTTGACGAAAGGAACGATATACAACATGATGCGATAGCTATATGAATAGACAGGTTGAATCTACACAAAATAGAAGAAAAATGGCAAGGATAATGAAGCACAGAAAATGAAATAGGAACAGCTCTTGCAGCAACGTATCTGCTCTGCTCAGCATCAAGGAAGAATGTAAAAGTGTGTCCCATGAGTAAACCCGCGTATCATCTTGGGATGGATTATAATGACAAATTATCTATTTTCAGGTTTCAGAGCGAACTCTGCATATTTTGAATTCCCACACTCGAATCTCTGGTTTCAGTTGTACGCCAGTGGCATGTGATACTTTTGCCAAGGCATGCATGGAGCACTGGTTACTCCATTGTTTTCTGTATTTAGCCACTGCACTGGCCCCCAGCCGAAATATTAGCCATGCTCCAACAGCCTAGTTTGTTTGTTCATGATTGTTTGGAACCACTATGTAGGTGGATGACATCGTGGGTGGGTCATGTTGAAAACAATACAGAAATGGGGAAAATTCTCAAGACTTTTGATGACAAGCTTACGGTAATTATCGATCACTACACTTTTATTTAACAATACTTGCCTTGTTCTTTGTTGAACATGCATCTTTTCTGTGTGCTGCGTTGTTGTTGTTTTTTTTAAGTTTAATTTTATTTTAAAAAATCTTACGTCAAAAAAGTTTTCACATTATTATTATGTTTTTGGTATTCTAAATTTGTTGCGATTGTCGTAGATTGTAGATAGGTATTTAAGATTTATTTCGGTCCCGTCTGAATAGAACTGAAAAAGGTGGTACTCAGTGAGAGGTAAGGTAAAGAAATAGATTTCACGAGTGAAATGGTGAAAGGTAGAGTCTGTCCCTGGATTGAGAAGATACTCTAGTCCAGCCTATCATTTACGACTGAAATTTGTTTAACAGACAGTTTCCTTCCTGTATATATATATATATATATATATATATATATATATATATATATATATATATATATATATATATATATATATATATATATATATATATATATATATATATATATATATATATATATATATATATATATATATATATATATATATATATATATATATATATATATATATATATCAACCACTCACTTACGCACACACACAGAGATAAGTGACGACAATTAGACGCACAAACGTGAAACTATATTAATGGTGTAGGGATATTGGGACGAGCTGACTGAAACAGGTAATAAGTTTTATGTTAATGTTTATTTATCATAAAGAAACTTCACAACATTTATTATAAAAAATTATCAGAATATATAAATCATAGGTTACAGAATTAATAAAGAAATACGCATATAAGTGCAATCCCCTCTGTTGAGACAATTTCCCACAAGAAGAAGTTAATTAACCCCCAAACGGTCAAAAGATTAGCACTATGGTATAGAATTTTTCTATACTGTAAAGAACAGAATTTCTAAATTATCTATTCTGAAATGAACAGTATTAGCAAACATAAGAAGAAAAAACAAACAAAGTGAGTATATTAGTTATACTCGTACAATATAAGAATTATTCATCCCTGCTTTCTCTCGCTCTGACAAACATGTGATGACATTTTCATTCTCGCTTACCAAATAAGTGTTGACAACAGCTTGAACATATCTCCATGCTTCATGTAACAGATTCAGTGTCGGTTCTTTTGGCAAAGTAAGCCCCAGTTCCTCAAATGACTGATTAATCCTATTATTTGGTGAACGCTTGCTTTGTTACTTATTATTATTGACTCTGTTCATGTCACAGCAATTAGTCCAGGTATGAAACACAACTTCGAGATCAAATGTCACAGTGTACAGTAGCTTGAAAATATTCGATAGTTAAATAGAATGTCAGGTAGATAAATCTTTTCTGGGTAAATCCTCACCATAACACAGTGATCGGTAGTTGGAAATGTTAAATTTTATAACTTCGCCACATCTGGCTGAATGTACATAAAATTGGAAAAGAAATCTGGGTCGCTAAATGTCCAGTTATTGTTATTCTTAGTGTCATATATTTGTCCTCTCTCTCTCTCTCTCTCTCTCTCTCTCTCTCTCTCTCTCTCTCTCTCTCTCTCTCTCTCTCTAAGTGAATCAAGAGGCCAACCCGGTCAACCTTGGAGACCCGATATATTTTACATAAGAATGTTTCTTCTTGTATTTGTTGACGAGACTTAGACCCTTTTCTCAGATTTAAGGTGCAGGCCGCTGGTAGGTTTTGGGTTGTGACCCGTACTAGAATTATAGGAAGAAAAATGCAACATTTAACCACAATCAGTATTCTATCCTAAAAATAACCCGCGTAGAGGTATAATTTAATATCCACTCGGCTATTAAATTTAAATTAGAAAAACACAAGTGTATATCTTATTTATCGTTTAACAAAACCCCGTGAAATGAGCGCTAGTCATTTATAAAATTGCTCATAATGAATTTGAAATAAATATTTATTTCGTCAGTACTCATAATGAATAGTGCATTTACTAGTTGACAAAAATATCTCTTACTCGTTAATAGCAAGTAATTAAATTAAAAAAGTTAGCTCTATGTTGTTTTAATTCGCTAGTCAATTAGCACAAGAATCCTAGTGAAATATCATGACGGACTTTAAAAATTAAATCACTCAACCCAGACTATCTCCAATCGAAAAAACTAAAAAATCTTAGTGAAATATAATGCCGGACTTAACAATTAAATCACTCAAGAGACTATTATAAATATTTACCGCAACACAAAATGACTATCTCCAATCGAAAAAACTAAGAAATTCCACTATTATAATGGATCTAGAATATCGAAGCTAGACGTCTGAAAATTTGTGGGTACTAGATAAACGGAGTTTAAAAGCTGATCCCACACGAGCTAATCGTCTCTTTGATCACGTCTCGTCCGCAGCTTAATTACATTCCGAACAAACGGATGTGGGGGGGAAGGAGAACTGTAATTATCTCCCCCTGACCAATGTAACTAACAAAAGTACGACTTTTGAATAATCACCCTTGATTTTCTTCATAAGCTTATCTCCCCCTGTTCTCACTACGTGCATCATTGTCTGTTGTAAACATTACTATTGCCTGATAGACATAGAGAAAAGAAAAAAAATAGGCGTGGCTACAATTATGAGTTTGACAGATATAAAAGTACGAAGGTTCTTTATTAACAAAACGTGCATAACTAATAAGGAAGCAAGGTGGAAGCAAAAACGTGTGGGTATATGTAATCTATTTACATAATCTCTGTCACAGCGATCGAAATGTTTCTGCGCCGCTTATTTCATTGGCCTTTTTAATACAATTTTTCTTATAATTTATCTTATGTAAAAAAATTTATATAAACTAAAGTCTTGATGGAGTTCTAGGTTCGATTCCTTGTATTAGCTGTGCCTATTTGTTTTTATTCTTTCCACACAGATATGTCTTCAATTTCTATTTACTACTGCATATCAGTGTATATGCCTTTAAGATATTATGTTGACGAGGGGTACTTAAAAGCGCTGAAAGAGAACGTGAGAACGAAGCAATTTTGATGTATTCTAGCCCCCATATCCACTGATATTATTCATCGCAGGTCCTTACTGATGTTATGCTTCTTTCAATCTCAAGTTACTGCTAGTATAGTTCATCCTTTTCATCTATGCGCCATGTCTAATAGCCATGCAGGATTGTGAATGTGCTCTGCGCATGCTATTTTTAGTTCCAAAATGCGTGACCTGTCATGTTATCGTGACATACAAGATACGTGGTGTTTCTGGCTTTGTTATTAGATATATTTCGCGGGATAACTCTTTTAGAGACTGCAAGTCTGCCTCCCAGGCATTTTGTGCGACACTTGATGTTTAATATTCATATCACTTATGTAGTTGTTGTTTAGGTTTTTGCTATAATGAGAGTTTGACATTGTTATATGTTAGTTTTATTAATTACTCTCGTTGATGAAATAGCCAAGGGGGAAAATATAAAAGCTTTAAAAGTGCGTTGAG
Organism: Oreohelix idahoensis; assembly: GCA_024509875.1. Taxonomy (NCBI): domain Eukaryota; kingdom Metazoa; phylum Mollusca; class Gastropoda; order Stylommatophora; family Oreohelicidae; genus Oreohelix; species Oreohelix idahoensis. The sequence continues at coordinate 130,136 of JAMPIV010012675.1, forward strand.
CGGAAGTAGGAGTTACAATAATGTGTACTCATCACCCTCTTAGTTAAAATTGTACAGCTAAATAATAATGAGAAAGAAAAACAAAGAGATTGAATTAAGTCTGAATAGGAAAATTCCCGTAAATATTCTTACTGTTATTCTTACGTTTTTTTTATTAAGTGGCAAGGAGGTAACAATGTCAGGGAGATAATTGTTTGCGTCTGATAATTAAATATTAGAACATTTACGTTTATTTCGAACAATTGCGTGGCATAGATGCTGCCTTTGTCTTTTTTTTTTTTCGTTCATGGTACAAATTTAGCAGATGTTAGTGCGACGAAAGATGTTTCGCGTGACATCATGGGGTATCACAGCTGTTGATCAAATTTATGTCGTAATGAATGACCACAAGAAAGGAAGGAAGACTGTGAGAAGAAAACACAGTTGTGAGTTAAGCTTTCATTGAGGACAGAGTTTGTGAAGAGCTTTCATAGAAGACAGAGTTTGTGAAGAGCTTTCATAGAGGACAGAGTTTGTGAAGAGCTTTCATAGAGGACAGAGTTTGTGAAGAGCTTTCATAGAGAATTCATGTGTGACAGTCTTCAATGAGGGCAGAAGAGTTTAAGAGATTTTCAAGTGAAACAGAACTTACTCGTGCGGGCTAGCTCCCAGATGTGAAGAAAACTTATGCATTGAACGAAACACTAGGGAAGACCAGTTAGAGTTAGAGCAAATCTCCAAAATAGCTTGTTTGCTATTGGACCCCAGCTGCTGTTAGTAAGATATCTCAAGGGAGTATTGACAGAAAAGACGTACACTAACCTGCTTATGAGTAGCGTCTTCATTTTACGTTTTATTTCAACTGGAGTTATTTCAAGGGAGTATTGACAGAATCGTAACAGCCCATCTAAAATCATTACGATCAATCAATCAATCAATACCCTTTAGCTCCCCAAGGAGCATAGGCCTTCAACAAACACATGCCAAGTCTTCCTATAACGTGCCATCCGCTCAAGCTCTTTCCATATTTTCCTGATCATTTTCACCTCTGTATCCAGTTCTCTTCTCCATATGTTTTTTGGTCTACCTCTGCCTCTCTTTCCCTGTGGATTCCAGAACAAGGACTTCCTTGTAATGCTATCAACTGGTTTCCTCAATGTGTGTCCTATCTTCTTCTCAACTCTTGTTCAATTTTGCTTACATATAACCTTTAATTGCAGCGCCAGACTCTAGTTTTCTCTGGTCAAATTTTAACCTACATCTACTCCAAGCAGCAAGATATACATAGAATTGATAAAAATGTGGTGAAATATAGAACGAGCAGTCCATCTGTTGAGTGAAAGGGAGAGAGAGAGAGTGAGAGAGAAAGAGAGAGAGAGTGAGCGCGAAAGAGAGAGCGAATACATGATTTATGCCATTGTAATGTCACCAGATATTACACTAGTATGTCTTGCAGCCTAACCTTCTTTCTTCTAGAAAAACCTCCACTTAATACATTGAACGAACAAGGGAGAACTGTACAGGTGGCAGCAGAAATGAGGCACTACAAGATCAATATCCTGGGACTGTTCGAAACAAAGTGGGAGGGGGTAAACAGGAGGCAACTGGGCACATGTGACAAAAAGCTGCATACTTTCAAAAATGGATGCCTATGTAGAATAGAAGGATTGAAGGGGTATGACAAGATGTCAAATGTGGAACTGATGGCAAGAGCCGGACAAGTGCAAGGGGAACATGAGATGAGAAGAAGATGCTTGAGACGGAGAGGACACACATTGAGAAAACATGTGGTTGACATTACCAGGCAGTCCTTGTTCTGTAAGAAAAGTTGAGGAGACTCACGGAGAAGAGAAGTGGAGACAGACATGAAGTAGGTGAACAAGACATAGAAAGACCTTGAGATGATGGCACGTGACAGGAAGACTTGGCAGACGTTTATTGAAGGCCTATGCTCTTTGGGGAGCTGAAGTTTAATGAAGAAGAAGAATATTATCAGACGTCACTGTCTTTACGCACTTACACTGTTACATTAGTGTTACATTAGTGTTACATTAGTGGTGTTACATTAGTGGTGTTACATTAGTGGTGTTACATTAGTGTTACATTAGTGTTACATTAGTGTTACATTAGTGGTGTTACATTAGTGGTGTTACATTAGTTAGTGCAACACTGTTACATTAGTGCTACATTAGTGTTACATTAGTTAGTGCAACACTGTTACATTAGTGTTACAGTAGTGTTACATTAGTTAGTGCAACACTGTTACATTAATAATAATAATACTAATAAATTCTTTAAGCACCAAACACAGCCGTATGTTAACACTGAGATAACATTTGAATTAAACAGACGAAGCTTGGTATGTATATTCAATGATCGTAATTTCCAAATGTTAGATAATCTATTGAAGGCACTAGCTGCCAAAGCAATTCTAGTATGGATTTCTCTTGTGTCACCATCCTGAGTCATTTTACTGCCTAAATAATTGAAACTTTCAACTTTCTGTAGTTTTTCCCCGTTCAAGATGATATCAAAGGTCTCGTTAGTGTTAGTGTTACATTAATGTTACATTAGTGTTATATTAGTTAGTGCAACACTGTTACATTAGTGTTACATTAGTTAGTGCAACACTGTTACATTAAATACAAAAAATAAACATTTTAAAAGCGAGCCTAGAAGAAGATTTACACAACTTACTGCATGAAGTGCTAATAGAAAGCAAGAAGAAATTCCTGTCTCTGGAAGTAGGGAAAACAGGAATACACAATGATTACTAAATAATTTTGTTCAGCAATGTTTGCACAGAGGAAATTTACAAATAATAGAAACATTGAATAACGAAAAGACAGAACGACATTGTGGCCTGACAGTATAAGTTTATCGAAAATTAACTGTATTACATTGCATAACGTGTTCGATCGCTCCTGCTACAGCCTTCTTTGATCTCTAGTCGCCGACTATCAAAGCAGTCAATGGCCATCATGCCTGGTGGCGTCTTGTAGGGCAGCAACAAACTGCTTCCACTTTGTTCGGTCGGTGGCCATCCTTCGTACAGTGCCCCAGCTCTGGTTCATTCTTTGCATCTCGGCCTCCTCAGTTCTCCGCCAAGTTGTTTTTGGTTGGCTCCTCTTTCGCTTTCCTTCAGGGGTCCATAGCATAGCTGTTCTTGTGATGACATCGGGGCTGCAGACTTGGCATTCAGCTACTGTTGTTTTGTTTTTCTCTATGAGACTAAGAACAGTTTCAGCGAAAGGTGCTATTTACCGGTCAAAGCAGATATAGCCTCCTTCATAAATACGCCTCAAAAGATGAATAAAAGCTCCACAACCCACAAACACACCCAGCAGCCACCGATGTTCCCCAACTTTCAGATAAAACCACAACAAATAACACAAATGTTGAACAACAAATAAGCAACGCGTTAAAAAAAAAAAAACAACAACAATTTACCCCCTTTTGATGAGGCGCGCCCCGTTCAACCGTGCATGTGATCTGAGAGTCGAAATCTGGGCACGAGCGAGTTTCAGAATATGAATCAAAGGCTGTGCTCTGCGGGTATCTTTTTCAAACTGACGATTTTAAGCGCTCGCAATTAAAAGAACAATACTTCTGTTGTAAAGGAAAAAAAAAACAGCACGGCATATAATTGTTTTCTCACCCATTAGCCGAGCTCCATCATGTATTTTAACTGACCCACTTACCGTAAAAGTGCCACCATTTCAGGATCGGTGAATCGGAAATGTGTTTGAACACTACTTTCAAGCTGAGAACGTTCTCAACGCAAATCTCTTCATGAGGTCTATGTTAATGGTCATGTCTCCATCAAAGCTTTGCAAGTCGTGTGTTTCTTCATTACAGTTGATCTCAGTTTCGACCCTTCTGCTCCCTGTGGACCCCAGCACTTCAACAAATGCAGGCCTAGCCTTCATGTCCTGTACTACCCGATCAAGGTGTCTCCATATTTTTTGTATCATTTTCAAATCTATCTCCAATTCACTTCCTGTCTTTTAGGTCTCTCTCTCTGTCTCTCTGTTTCTCTCTCTGTTTCTCTCTCTCTCTCTCTCTCTCTCTCTCTCTCTCTCTCTCTCTCTCTCTCTCTCTCTCTCTCTCTCTCTCTCTCTCTCTCTCTCTCTCTCTCTCTCGCCATTCCTCCTACCCACGGTATTACAGAACTTCTTCTTCTTCTTCGTTCGTCCTAAAAAGGTCGGTGGTTGCGTTGTGTCTGTTTACGCCTAAGCTGTGATATCTGCACCTTTCGGTCGACACATCCGACTTCTGCACGGCATTTTTTAGGACCGGGTTTGCCTTCCCATTTCGATCCACATTCGCTCAGCCAGACTGCACAGCTGCAGACTGTTTCCAGGACTACCACGTGGGGGTGGAGTGCGGTCTTGACCAGCTCTGGTTCGCTGGTCCTGACGCAGGCAGTCAAGCTATGAGTCGCTGACTGCGGTCTCTATTGCTGCGTCTTGAGGTCCCGTATTACAGAACAAGGACAGCCTTGTAATACTATCAGAAAGTTTCCATAACCCCTTAAGGCCAAAGATCTTCTTCAATTGAGCACTAAATTATGTGCGTTATTCGTGTTTCTAAGACCGGATGCCTGTTTTAGAACGTAACTTGTTTTATACACTTAAAAACTGTACACTAATCGTTGCCTTAGTACTGCATTATTCCATCTTTACTTTTTTTTCCCAAAATTGACCTGAGGAATCGACATCTTATTCTAATCCAGTGTTTCTCAAGCGGTGTGTCGCGGCACATTAGTGTGCCGCCGCGCCTATCAAAGTGTGCCGCAAAATTTTTTTGTAAATTTACTACATGAAGTATATTTTAGTGATCATGTAATATAAAACTGATCTTACAGCTTGAATGTATGCAATAATAATTGGAGCTATTAACTTCTTTGAACCAAAATATATATAAACGTACTTCAAAATTAACTTAAACAATTAAGAGAAAAATCAAATTGAGAGTTGTCTTTATTCTAAAGTACTCTCAAATTAGTATATTTAATTTAGTGTATATCACTGTAATTGTTTATTCAGGCGCGGTGTCAGATAGGTGTGCCGCAATTTTTTAGAAAATTGAAAAGTGTGCCGTGAACACAAAAAGGTTGAGAAACATTGGTCTAATCTATCATCCTACACAATATCTTACAGTTTACAGTTTGGTTCACCATGAAAAATATCATTTTAATGTGATATATCCTTATTTTAAAATAGCAACTCAAAAACTTTAAACACGTTTGTCTCAAAGCAAGCTAAATTTGAGATTTAATAAAACAGTACTACAGCGACGACTTGCTAATGAATAGCGTCTTCATTTCACCTTTTATTTTAGCGGGAGTTTTCTGATTATTTTCATCAGTTCTACAATGATCATCTTGTCATACCACTTTAATCCTTATATCTCGTGCAACACATATTGATGATAGTATCTAACTTTCTGATTGCCATTTTTATTGTTCTCTATGTTTCAGAGTCAAGCAATAGGACTGACAAGCAATAGGTCGGACAGGCAAGCAATAGGTCGGACAGGCAATAGGTCGGACAGGCAAGCAATAGGTCGGACAGGCAAGCAATAGGTCGGACAGGCAATAGGTCGGACAGGCAATAGGTCGGACAGGCAATAGGACGGACATGGCGTTTGATTTGAAGATCCTTATTTTGTGTGTTGTACTTGATTTCTTTTCTTTTTGACTCGTCTCATCTGCTGTAGATTTGTGATCTTCTATGCCGTTGGGGAATCTATCTTTGACCTATCTCATCTGTTGTAGATTTGTGATCTTCTATGCCGTTGGGGAATCTATCTTTGACCTATCTCATCTGCTGTAGATTTGTGATCTTCTATGCCGTTGGGGAATCTATCTTTGACCTATCTCATCTGTTGTAGATTTGTGATCTTCTATGCCGTTGGGGAATCTATCTTTGACCTATCTCATCTGTTGTAGATTTGTGATCTTCTATGCCGTTGGGGAATCTATCTTTGACCTATCTCATCTGCTGTAGATTTGTGATCTTCTATGCCGTTGGGGAATCTATCTTTGACCTATCTCATCTGCTGTAGATTTGTGATCTTCTATGCCGTTGGGGAATCTATCTTTGACCTATCTCATCTGTTGTAGATTTGTGATCTTCTATGCCGTTGGGGAATCTATCTTTGACCTATCTCATCTGTTGTAGATTTGTGATCTTCTATGCCGTTGGGGAATCTATCTTTGACCTATCTCATCTGTTGTAGATTTGTGATCTTCTATGCCGTTGGGGAATCTATCTTTGACCTATCTCATCTGTTGTAGATTTGTGATCTTCTATGCCGTTGGGGAATCTATCTTTGACCTATCTCATCTGTTGTAGATTTGTGATCTTCTATGCCGTTGGGGAATCTATCTTTGACCTATCTCATCTGTTGTAGATTTGTGATCTTCTATGCCGTTGGGGAATCTATCTTTGACCTATCTCATCTGTTGTAGATTTGTGATCTTCTATGCCGTTGGGGAATCTATCTTTGACCTATCTCATCTGCTGTAGATTTGTGATCTTCTATGCCGTTGGGGAATCTATCTTTCACCTATCTCATCTGTTGTAGATTTGTGATCTTCTATGCCGTTGGGGAATCTATCTTTGACCTATCTCATCTGTTGAAGATTTCTAAGCATCTGTGACTGCTGAATCTATCTTCGACCTATCTCGTCTGTTGTAGATTTGTGATCATCTGTGTCATTGCTGAATTTATCTCTGACCTATCTCGTCTGTTGTTGTTTTTTTTTTCTTAACCAACGGCACTTGGGCTTTCAGCCCTTCTGTCCAATGACATGTCATTGCGAGGCTGGGGAGCCCGTGGACTTTCCTTTCAACCCGGTCAGGAGCTTCGCTCCTTCCCATCCACAGAGGGTTTATCTCAGAAGCCGTTCAGGTTATTCAGTCAAAATCTCGGTCAATGACACTTCTTCAAATGCGCACGCCCGGGCTTGAACCTTGAACACCTGATCGCCAGCGCAATGGGGTAACTACTACACCAGCGCGGTTCCCAATCTCGTCTGTTGTAGATTTGTGATTCTCTATGCTGTTTCTGAATCTATCTTTGACCTATCTCGTCTGCTGTAGATTAGTGATCATCTGTGTCATTGCTGAATCTATCTCTGACCTATCTCATCTGTTGTAGATTTGGGTTCATCTGCGTGACTGAATCTATCTCATGTAAATGTCGCCTCGAATGTATGCAAAATCTGCATATCACATTGTTGTTTTGCATGTTCAGAAGGTGTTTACTATACTCTCGATTCATCTTCTCCTGGGATGTTGGCCACATACGACTGAACACAGTATCCAGATGTATAGCTCACTGTCAAGACAATACATCCGCCCGAGTTTGCCCTCTGTTTAGCTGTTCTCTTTTCTGATTCAAAATTGCATCTACACATACATCATCTTTCTACCCAGATCTTCAATGTTAGGCTGCCCTCTCTTCTGCTGTTCTGCTGTTCTCTGCCTTGAAGTTCTGCGTCTATGAAATGAATATTTCTTGCAAATTTAGCTTGCAAAAAAAAAAAAATCAAAAAAAAAAAAAAAAAAAAAAAACGCAGGTGCCCCAATTTGAGAAATATTTCTAAGAATGGTATTAAAATAATATTTTGTTTCAAATATTTCATACTCTCAGGGGATCGTAAAGCGCTGTTAGGGCACAATATTATGGCACACAGTTGTGCATCAAAGATAAATCTAGCTGCATGAACTAATTAGAATGTACATGGCGTTTTATCAGGACATTCATGAGCACGTCAGGACAAACGACTAACACATTTTTACATCACAAATGTTCAACAAAGGCTTGGCATGACATTGTTAAAGGATTTTGCTGAATTCAGAGCTGAAGGACAATGAATGGCTATCTGATGAAGCAGAAGAGAAAAAAGAAAAATAGCGAGAAGAAGTTGTAGCAGTAGTATTAATAGTAGCAGTAGTAGTAGTAGTAGAAATAGTAGTAGTTGTAGTAGTAGTAGAAGAGGAAGATGAAGAAGAAAAACAAAGACGAGGAGAAGAAGAAAGCCATAAAATGAGAGAGGACGAAATTTAAGAAGAAGAAGAAAGATGAAGAAAGAGGTGGAAGGAGAGACGATTCCCGATGGGCGCATATTTAGACATGCCATCGAGTTAAAAAAAAAAAAAGTTACATCGTCTTTCGTGACAGACTCAACCGTGTGATATTAGAGACGCATTAGATGCAAGCTGCAAACCTTCTGATTCCAAACGATTCCAGTATCATCAATTAATCTGGACCACAACGTTTTACTGGTAACATTATTTCCCCACGGCCTAATGATTTTGTGACGGGCTGTACAATAAAAGTTGGAAGAAGTCAAAAGTTAATGCCCCGAACTAAAACTGAATCACTTAACATAATAATAAAGTCTTTGCACAATTTCGATTGTCCGTGGTGATAGACATAAAATTGGATTGCCTAGCTTGCAATAAAACGGTGAGTTCCTGTGAACGGAACTAAACACACTCCCTCTCTCCCTCCCCCCCCCCCCGCCCCCCAAACGACCACACACATACACACACATAAATAAAATTACAAAAGTACCATCTGCAGTCGATATTTAAACTTAAAATTGCGCCCAAAGCCAGTTTTTTAAACCGGGTAGTTGACAGAGGCACACTTATAACTATACATACGTAGCAGGAGAGTTCGACTGGCAGAGTTGTTAGAGTGATTACCTCTCTTGGCAAAGCTACCGGGTTCCGGGTTCGAAACCTGACAGCGTCAAGCTTTAGTTTCTTCTTCTTCTTCGATCCTTAACCACCGACCGTCAAAGCAGTCAGTGGCCATCACGCCTAGTGGCGTCTTGTAGGGCAACAACAAATTGATTCCACTTTGCTCGGTCGGTGGCCATCCTTCGTACAGTGCCCCAACTCTGGTTCATTCTTTGCATCTCAGCCTCCACAGTCCTCCGCCAAGTTGTTTTTGGTCGGCCTCTCTTTCGCTTTCCTTCAGGGGTCCAAAGCATAGCTGTTCTTGTGATGGCATCGGGGTCTCTTCTGAGGACATGACCAACCCAGCTCCAGCGTCTGCCAGCTATGATGGTGTGCATGTCCTCTTGCTTGCTACGAGTAAGCAGATCTTGGTTGGTGATGGTATTCGGCCAAAAGATTCGGTGAATTTTTCTTAGGCATGTTGTGTGAAAAGAGGACAATTTTGACATTTCCTTCTCTGTGACTCTCCAGCATTCCGCACCATAGAGAAGCACAGAAAGCACGCAACTCTGGTATAATCTTAATTTTGTGCTTGTGCTGTATTGGGAGGACTTCCAGATGTTATTTAGGCTAAAGAAGGCTGTTCTTGCCTTATTCATTCTGATGTTGATGTCTTTGCCTGCCCCACCGTCTGGTGTTACTATGCTTTCTAGGTATGTGAAGGTATCTGTCTGTACCATTTGCTGATTCCTTACTGATACGGGCTCAGGGTTGCTCACATTGAGCGTCATGACCCCAGACTTCTTTAAATTGATGTTCAAGCCCACCTGCTGGCTAAATTTATTAAGTCTATCCGTTTTTTCCTGGATGTGAAGCTTTAGTTTACCCTGTTTTAAATGGATACCTGACTTTGCTCTTGAGTTAGAGAAGACAGAGACATTGAAGAAGGAAACTCACGGCTGTTTGTGCCCTATACTAGAGCGCTCTTTTAGTTTCGGTGACCGGAATTCTGACACAGGGTATAAAATTTTCATGTGCACCGTAAAAGACTATTGAAGTTTTTGGTGGGGAAAATCAGCTGATGTGTGTGTAAAACCAGTAAAATATAAATCATTACACACTCGTTCTGGATAAACACAGCGCTAAAATTCTTTTGTGTACTTTAACTTTGTTCTGTGTTCTATTTTTGATTGCATTTTTATTTGTTTGAAATTAGTTTTGACGGAGTTACAGACTTTTGAAAACAGCGTCATCATTTGAGGAAATTCATAAAATAAGTAATCTTTTTATTAATTTAATATCTAAAAATCGGCCCATTCGTTTGAGTTTATAATTATAAAGACTTCTCGAAGGGAAGCTAAAGATTATTTCCACATACTTTTTTTTTTTGGTTTCATATCTTGAGAATGTGTGGTAGTCAGTTTTGTGAGTTTGGCATTACAAGAACAAGCATATTGTCACCAGATTTTATAGCATTTAAATCACTGTAAACGCATTCCTAAAACTCACAAATCTTAAATAAGGTTGTAAAAAAAAATAGCTTTTTATAAAGCACTATCTGTTTTTGCATTTTCATTCATTTATAATGATATTTAGCTACGTATATAAGCGTCAGAAAACATGTAAAGCTATAGATAGATTACTTCCACATACTTTGATCTATCTTTCAAGTCTTGTTAATCTTGTATTTATAATATGAATTTTTTTTATTGTGTGTGAGATAAGGACTGTTCCATTAGTGTTCTTTGGTAGACAATCCTGTGCACACGACGGCTGCCAAAGAATTCTAAGTAACTGTTTGTATATCTTCTTTCATTCACAGATAAAGCATTCTACATCCTGGTGTTAGACTTGATAGTCCCAAATATTCCTGTATCTTTATACATACACATGTAAACTATACTACATAACAACGAAATTGAACATACTGTTTTGCATCATATGACTTGTGCCAGTGCACTGTGCAAAGCCTGTGGCAAGGGAGCATTAACTTCCAAAACAAAACGTTCAAATCATAAAGCACTGAACTGTTCGAATTACGTTAGTGATCTGTTCTTTGTGTTTGGAATTAACGTATCAGATGATAAACCGACAGAGCATTCGACTATATTTTGTAGGAAGTGTTACTTACCAATACAAAACGCAAAAAGGAGGCATAATGAGAAGTGTCTTGAAACAGCCAAGTTACTATCGGAAAACAGTCAGCACATCTGGAAAGACTTCGAGCATAATTTAACTATAAGTGAATGTCAACTGTGCAATTATTTTGCAAAGTCATCTTTTGGTGTTTTAAAAACAAAAAGCTGCTCTATCCCCTGTGATGTTCTTTCTGACCCCTCCATGTCTAGTCAGTCAGTTAGTTGTAGTCAGTCAGTTAGTTGTAGTCAGTCAATTAGTTGTAGTCAGTCAGTTAGTTGTAGTCAGTCAGTTAGCTGTAGTCAGTCAGTTAGCTGTAGTCAGGATAGCTCTGTACAGTAGGAGGTTGATGTGCCTGCCCACATTAGTGATGATATTGTTCAACTGGAGGTTGATATGTCAGCTCACATTAAAGGCGATACCATTATTCATTTGGAGGTGGATAACACTACTCACCCTAGCATGCCAGTTTTGTTGCCACATCTACACCTACCAAGTCAGTTATATATACGAGAAGTACATCCACCTCGCCTGTCTTCAAAAGCGACATCACAGTACAACAGTTACTTGCTAAGCCACCTTCACAACCACTAACACAAGAGGAAGAACCCCTATTCACATCCATTGTTAGAAAAAAACTAGAAACAGCAAAAAATAATATCATAAAATGCAAATCCAGAGGACAGTCTATTGTACTACAAAAACTAATTAAACATAGAAGAGAAACATTAGTCACCAGAATGCAAACAAAACGTAAGCGATCTCAATTTCTCCACATTGTTAGGTAAAAAAAAAGGAAGTGTGAATGATAATTGAGCGAAATTTTGGGGCTAGAGCAAATTATGGCAGTTGTTGCGTGAGAGTGACAGAATTAACAGAGTGTGGAAATCATTTAATAGATGTATTTATTAAATACACCTATTTATCTATTAAATTAAACATTTCGTTTTACTCATGACCATACTCATTTTTACATGACCATTGTAGCGAAATGTTTTTTTGTTTAGAGGGGAGAAAGTGTAAGTATGACAGACTTGATGGAAGAATAAAAGATAATCTCTAGAGGAAACTCTTCCAGACTGCAAGTTGAATGCACAGTCTCTCCTCGGGAATAGTCCACTCAAAAAACTTTCTAAGAGAATTCTGGTGAAACTAAACAGGATATTCTCTAGGCGATAAATTCTTTATCCGATATCCTATAAAGGACTATGTATAGTACATATAGATGGATAAGAGATTTGGTGCCCAGCCACATTAAAAATATCCTGACCCAATAGTGTTTATTAATTTTGGCTCTGCCCCCAGGGTGTAGATTTATGTTATTAAAACTATACAACCCAATTAAATATTACAAAGAAAATAACAACAGACTCGGTTATGTAAAGTTTACAAAAATGAAAATAGAATCTCACAATATATTAAAATATACACTATATGTTCCCTAATCTATGAATGGTTCTGATCCATGTCAGAATTAATTTTTAATCATAGGACAATAGGAATATTCTGTAGTGGTTCTGCTGGCATGTTCAGATACTCATCTCAATTGCTGATGTAGTCTTGTTGCCAAGGTTCAATATGTCCCAGCACTCCAGGTCCTGCAAGTTCTTTTTAGGGTTTTGGAGGATGGCAAGCTGCTTTCTCCGTCTTGACTCAGGGCGCATCACCAGCTGGGATGGATTAAGTCTGCCCTTGAGAACACTGCTTATGGTTTAGTCTTCTGGTATGACAACCTGGTTGGTAGGACTGGATTGACAAACAATCGAAGCTCCATTAGTAATCATGCCAGAGAAGTCATTTCCCATATCTGCTGGACGCTAATCGTCCATCAGAAATCTAACAAACATTCATAGCTAACATCAATAACAAAGTACTATTTATTATCTATAAAGTACTATAGCATAACTGATGTTATAAGCAAACAGGTGGATCTAAACCTATATCTGGCTTCCAGCTTGTTTACCGCAGTGATTTTCAACATATGGGCCATTAGCTTCACCCACTGTGAAGTTTGGGGCAGTGGTCATCAAAAGTTTGAGAACCACTGGTCTACCTTGTGCCCATAGAGCAATAAAATCAATTTGGGGTCACTGTCAACAATGGTTTGAGAACCACTGGGTAATAGTTTTCTATTTTGCTGTAACATGTTGGGGTGTCGTTGCTGCCAAGGTTTGAGAACCACTGAATTACAAGTCAGTCAACATATTCATTTATAAAATTTGCTACAGTCCATTATTACATAGTTCTAAGTTTATGTGATAGGCATTCATATACCTTATTAATACCATCATAACACATTAAAACATAATAAGGATATTTGCAGAAATCAATTCAGGATTAAAATATGACAAGAATAATCAGGGCTGAAATCATACAGTAGAATTAGTAGAAATCATTCAGTATAAAACAGGACAAGGGTAGTTCATACATGAAACTTTCAGTATACATAATGTTGTTTCCTGTACAAAATCAAGGATATTAATTTCTGTCACAGTGAAAAACAAAAGATACTGACATGATATGTTGCAGATAAACATATGATTAATTCATGTTATTCATATAACAATATAGATCACTTACTCGCTGCGCTCATAACCACTGCTGTTTAGAATGACCGGTCCCCTCTGTATTTCTTGACCAGGCCGGTCGCTGCCTAGCGAGAGAATGGCGCTTACCAGACTATGCCTTGAAAATCGCGCCTAATTCCTCCAGGTTTCAGTTTGGTTGCTGAGGTCAAAGGTCAAAAGACAATATACAGCGCTCCTATCCATTGGCTAAACTGTAATTATTCAGGGCGCGGTGTAAAAGTTCACAGCGGTAAAAGGTCACAGTGGTTTGCTGGTAACCTCGATTAAAGACAAAGGAATTTATTTCCCGAAGCAAATGGGAGATCTCCTGATGTGTATTGATGAGAGGTCGATATTCCAGAGAATTTAGAGAAAAGGAATGTTTTGGTATGAGAACAGATTGACAGAGAGAAAAGAAGGCGAATACACTTCGTGACATAGGCCCCCTTTTAAAAGTTATGCCTACGGCTAACTTAAGTTGAGCCGACTATTCTCTTCTGTCTGCTAATACCTTCCTGTTTCATATCTCTCGTTATTTAATCCCATTGTTTCATCTTTTCCCTCTGTCGAACGGTATGCCTGTAATCAACACATCTCTATCCGTTTCCTCATTGTCAAGGAGTTGAAGGATGTTAAGCAATCCTGCTCGTATGATCTTCCCTCTCTTATGTTCCTCCTTGTGCACCTTACATTGTAGCTTGCCTCCTGGGAAAGAGGTTGCATTAAAGCCTACACTCTGCTTGCAATGCGGTCTATAGCAAATAGTTTTGCGTGATGAGGTTGCCAGCCTCATACACAACCTTATTTTAGTCATAGTACTTGACCTGCCTAAGGACACATACCTATCTCCCCCGGTATGAGAGCGTGTATGATCTTCTATCCCTGTTTCTCCAGTGACAGAGAAAGATAAGTCCACCAGTTGTTCCTGCCCACCAGGTACCAAGGAAATTTGGACCCGCTTCACTTTCTGATCCCAGAGAGTGGGTGAGGTTATTGGAACTGAGTGAAGACTAAGTGCTTGAGGTTCATGTTCCTCTTTAGCCGTTTCTCCCGTGTTAGCGGAAGATATTCCTGAAACATGTTTCATCCCACCAGGTACCAAGGAAATTTGGACCCGCTTCACTTTCTGATCCCAGAGAGTGGGTGAGGTTATTGGAACTGAGTGAAGTCTTAGTGCTTGAGGGTCCTGTTCCTCTACAGCTGCTTCTCTCATGTTAAAGGAAGATATTTCTGAAACATGTTTCATCCCACCAGGTACCAAGAAACTCTGGCCCGGCTTCACTTTCTGCATGCAGATAGTGGGTGAGACTATCAAAACTTGTTCAGAATTAAGTGCACTGGGGTGGGCATCGCCTTTGCACTCTTGCAACTTTTCAGTGAAAATATTGGAAGATGAGTTAGGCATTGGAGGCTCCATAGCCTGTTCAGTCACGCCATCTCTGGGTCGTGCTAAGTCTCCTAAGATGATATATATTTCCCTCCTTGAGGTATCGGGTAAATTTTCATCTAATATTGCGGCCTTTACTTTGCCGTTTACAAAGTTCGACCTAACTTCTACACAAGCTAAAGGCAAAATCATCCTTCTGTTGTTTATCATGGGTGCTGTTACCTCAACATCCTCTTCGGTGACTTGATCAGAGTCGACGACAGAGGCTGAGACAAGGGCATCACACCCAAGACCTTGATAATACAAACAGGTGATTTGTTCTCCATTTACTGTGGCAGTCTCCACATTTTGAGAATCCCTGTATCCATTCCAGGCCTTCGTCAAGTTCCCATCCATGGTAGGGATCTTAGCTTTGTATGAAGTCTTTGGGATTGGGTCTCGGCGCCTACAGTCTAACTGATGTAGGGTGGCCGACAGGTGATGCTCTAGAACATCCCTTCCCTTCCCATAGGGTTGCGTAATCCTTTTCTGTTGAGTGATCCTATTTGGTTGAGCGATCCTATTTACTTGAGCAATCCTATTTACTTGAGCGATCCTATTTACCAGGTTGTTGGTGCGGTTGTTTTTGGTATGCCTGTTGTGAGTTTTTGCTGAGGATGAGGAAGGTCTCTTCAGATTATTTGCACAGCTGTGCTTAATCTTGTTTTCAGGACAGTCTAGAGGTCTCTGTTTAGATATCCTAGCCTCTGCTCTGTCTGAGCCTGAATTCTGAGACATAGACTTGGCTTCATGTGATGCAGTTATATTTACCGCTGAGGGTGGTGATGCAACTGGCAAAGGAGTGGCATGATGAGTATTCCTAGATTCAAGTTTATCCCTGGATTCGGAGCCGCGCTAGCGTAGTGGTTACAACACCGCTCTGGCGACCGGGTGATACAGGATCAAACCCGGGCGACGGCATTTGAGGATTTTTCGTCGACCGGGATTTGGACTGGATTAACTCGAGACCTGGCGAGGACATTTGAAGGAGTGTCGTCGACCAGGGACTGGCGGCTCCTGAGCCGACCCAGCTGCAATGGGTACCTCCGAAATCGGAGAGTATTTGCCTGAATGGCGAGGGACACTTGTCTCTGTACAAGAAATAAAGGGATACTCACGTAAAATCAATGTCAGGTTAGACATAAATAATAACCTGAGATTTCGCCTCGAGTATTAGCGGGCGTACGAAAAAAAAAAAAAAAAAAAAAAAAAAAAAAAAAATCCCTGGATTCCATTTTTGTAGGTTGAAACTGAGTTTCCATTTCTTGCAGTTCTTCCTTACACTGGAGGGATTTTTCTTGTCTTTGTCTCTCATGTTCCACATTCTCTTCCTTGCATTTTGCTCTCCATTCGTTCTGTTGCCCCATTATGCTCATGAAACATTCTACCTGTTCCGAGACATAATTTTCCAGCAAACTTCCGGAGAAGCCAGATAATGTTCCAATCTTATATGATTGCGCTGTCCATTTCTTCAGTCCTTCTATCTCATCCATTTTAACGGCAGTGGTTTTGCTGAGCGAGTATGAGATCTCTAACTCACTATCAAATAAATACAGGCCTAAATACTTTCTATAGCCGTAACTAAACTAAAGTATTTTAACAACCTTTGTTATTTAAAACCAGCATACATAAAATATAACTTAAATATTAGTTAACAACATGTAACCAATAACCAGCAGTACCACCAAGAATAGTTTTCATAACATAACTTAAAATCTGTTTTTCTTGTAAAAATTTATGTGTAATTTAGTCTAGGGTAATTTATATGTCCCCTCTTTAATCTAATCCTAGACTTGGACACCAATTAGTGACAAGTACCTACAGCAGTAGTGGTCTAGGAAAGATAAGAGTTTTCATATCTCAGACAAGTGTCTAAATATGAAAAAAGTAGATCCCGGACACAAGCGTCCCAGTGTAGCGAAATGTTTTTTTGTTTAGAGGGGAGAAAGTGTAAGTATGACAGACTTGATGGAAGAATAAAAGATAATCTCTAGAGGAAACTCTTCCAGACTGCAAGTTGAATGCACAGTCTCTCCTCGGGAATAGTCCACTCAAAAAACTTTCTAAGAGAATTCTGGTGAAACTAAACAGGATATTCTCTAGGCGATAAATTCTTTATCCGATATCCTACAAAGGACTATGTATAGTACATATAGATGGATAAGAGATTTGGTGCCCAGTAACATTAAAAATATCCTGACCCAATAGTGTTTATTAATTTTGGCTCTGCCCCCAGGGTGTAGATTTATGTTATTAAAACTATACAACCCAATTAAATATTACAAAGAAAATAACAACAGACTCGGTTATGTAAAGTTTACAAAAATGAAAATAGAATCTCACAATATATTAAAATATACACTATATGTTCCCTAATCTATGAATGGTTCTGATCCATGTCAGAATTAATTTTTAATCATAGGACAATAGGAATATTCTGTAGTGGTTCTGCTGGCATGTTCAGATACTCATCTCAATTGCTGATGTAGTCTTGTTGCCAAGGTTCAATATGTCCCAGCACTCCAGGTCCTGCAAGTTCTTTTTAGGGTTTCGGAGGATGGCAAGCTGCTTTCTCCGTCTTGACTCAGGGCGCATCACCAGCTGGGATGGATTAAGTCTGCCCTTGAGAACACTGCTTATGGTTTAGTCTTCTGGTATGACAACCTGGTTGGTAGGACTGGATTGACAAACAATCGAAGCTCCATTAGTAATCATGCCAGAGAAGTCATTTCCCATATCTGCTGGACGCTAATCGTCCATCAGAAATCTAACAAACATTCATAGCTAACATCAATAACAAAGTACTATTTATTATCTATAAAGTACTATAGCATAACTGATGTTATAAGCAAACAGGTGGATCTAAACCTATATCTGGCTTCCAGCTTGTTTACCGCAGTGATTTTCAACATATGGGCCATTAGCTTCACCCACTGTGAAGTTTGGGGCAGTGGTCATCAAAAGTTTGAGAACCACTGGGTAATAGTTTTCTATTTTGCTGTAACATGTTGGGGTGTCGTTGCTGCCAAGGTTTGAGAACCACTGAATTACAAGTCAGTCAACATATTCATTTATAAAATTTGCTACAGTCCATTATTACATAGTTCTAAGTTTATGTGATAGGCATTCATATACCTTATTAATACCATCATAACACATTAAAACATAATAAGGATATTTGCAGAAATCAATTCAGGATTAAAATATGACAAGAATAATCAGGGCTGAAATCATACAGTAGAATTAGTAGAAATCATTCAGTATAAAACAGGACAAGGGTAGTTCATACATGAAACTTTCAGTATACATAATGTTGTTTCCTGAACAAAATCAAGGATATTAATTTCTGTCACAGTGAAAAACAAAAGATACTGACATGATATGTTGCAGATAAACATATGATTAATTCATGTTATTCATATAACAATATAGATCACTTACTCGCTGCGCTCATAACCACTGCTGTTTAGAATGACCGGTCCCCTCTGTATTTCTTGACCAGGCCGGTCGCTGCCTAGCGAGAGAATGGCGCTTACCAGACTATGCCTTGAAAATCGCGCCTAATTCCTCCAGGTTTCAGTTTGGTTGCTGAGGTCAAAGGTCAAAAGACAATATACAGCGCTCCTATCCATTGGCTAAACTGTAATTA
Organism: Oreohelix idahoensis; assembly: GCA_024509875.1. Taxonomy (NCBI): domain Eukaryota; kingdom Metazoa; phylum Mollusca; class Gastropoda; order Stylommatophora; family Oreohelicidae; genus Oreohelix; species Oreohelix idahoensis. The sequence goes on from JAMPIV010012675.1 coordinate 148,592, forward strand.
TTCAGGGCGCGGTGTAAAAGTTCACAGCGGTAAAAGGTCACAGTGGTTTGCTGGTAACCTCGATTAAAGACAAAGGAATTTATTTCCCGAAGCAAATGGGAGATCTCCTGATGTGTATTGATGAGAGGTCGATATTCCAGAGAATTTAGAGAAAAGGAATGTTTTGGTATGAGAACAGATTGACAGAGAGAAAAGAAGGCGAATACACTTCGTGACAACCATCGTGATGTATGATTGAGATAATTGTTAGCTCTCATGTTTTGGGGACAATTGGGTGTGTTATTTTAAGGTTATAAATGTGGACTTGCAATTTAATGTTTCAATAATTAATGTTTGACGCATGAAACCAAAACAAAACGTTGATATCCATTTTGTGCAGGTTTTCTACTTTTGATTTCTGTAATTTGTTATGCATGTTGATTGTAACCGTTTTAGTGTAAATTGCATTAGAAACAAACCATAACAGAAAATAATAAAAAACGTAAATTTTACACTCTTTCAGACTATTATATCTTCTGTTCTAATTGTGACAAAATGTTTGTTCTTGTTCTAAAATTTACTCTAACATTTCTAGTCTAGCTTTACGCAAAATTAAAGCCGGTATTTATAATAATAAAGTAGCCTAAAAGCATTAATTAAGCCCTATCAAAAGTAAACACCGCAACATTTTTTTCCCGTTACGAAGTTGACCATGTGACCTCTGTCACGATAGCTATAAATAGCGCGGTCAGGAAAAACTAAAAGATCGCTGGCAAACAGCCGTGAACTAGTCATTATACCTATAAAAAAATCCAAAACTAGCATGGTGAAACCTCCAATATTTCACTCCATTACGGCAGTATCTGCAATGGAACTGTAATATTCTTGTGAATTTGTTTAGTGCTACGGTTTAGTGAATCCGCTCACAGAAATAGATTATAGTAAATAAAGTGGCAAGTACCAGTAGATTTTTATTGTATCACACGATGACTCTACATTAAGTATATTTAAATAGTTTAAGCGAATTTAAGTGTAAATCCACTTGAATATGGCTATAAACGATACGTTAATTGCGTTAGTATACGTTCATATGACGTTGGCAGTATTGCCCAGTCACTGAGCACCCCTAATTCCGCCACAGTGTAGAATTTGTTTCATTCAGGCATGTAATATTAATAACTATACCAACTACACAAAGACAGAAAGGAATGTACGAAACAAAAACAAAAAAAAAAAAAAAAAAAAAATACGCATGTTACGCAAAATAAAACGACACAAATAATAGCTCATCATCATCATTCATCATCATCATCATCATCATCATCATCATCATCATCATCATCATCATCATCATCATCATCATCATCATCATCATCATCATCATCATCAGTATTATTAAGCTTCCTAGGAGCACAAGCCTTTAACAACGTAAGGTCCTTCTGTCCTGTGGAATTCGCTCAAGATCTTTCCATTTTCCTCTCATTCCGTTAATGTATGTCTCCAGTGCTGCTCTTCATGTTGTTAAGATCCCGTACCGCTTTGATGTCTGCTTTCAACAACCGTTAGAGTCATGTTAAAATGTCCACCAATAGCGGTAAAGTTCTTCCCAATTTTGTTTATATCACTGATGAAAGTACAGTGATAAGACGCGAATGCCAAAACGTGAGTGTGTAGCAACACTTAATCGTCCCTGTTTTTCTCACTGGTTCAAAAGGGAAGAACAACCTGCAACAGCCAACCTCTACTTTAACGGACCATAAAAGCTGAGGTGTTTTTTTAAAATCAAACAGAGGTTTATTTTCCAATGATGATTAAATGGTAAAATGTGATTCTACGTCCGGTCATCAGGTCATCGAATTTGTTCATAATACATGCAATATATAGTCCTACTATTTCAATGCTGGATTTCTGTGGTCCAGAATAACTTCAAACACTGCGGTGACAATGGAAGATTTTGACTCCGGTTTTTACGGTGTATTACTTCCACGTCCACGTAAGGTTGAATATTATACTTCATTCCTTAATACCAGTCCTAGCATAGGCTTCCTTCCGAAGCTATAATATAAAACCGGACTGTACAATAATGTGTCTGACCATTGACAAGGCGATGGTCCTCCATTTTGAAGTTATTTACCAATCTACGTCATCACTAAGGACCCGCCAAAAAGCAAAAAAAGCAAACGTTAATACATAAACCAAAATCTACAAATCGAGTGCCCATTTTGCGCAAATACATTAAGACCACCTTGGTTTCTTTTTTTTTCCTCTATGTTCAATAATAGTCTAAGCACATAAAAATCAGTCAGTCGCGATGTGGAGATGAAACGGTGATAAAAAAGTCATGTTCTCTATTACCTCTAAACTAATCAAGTCATGTGAATAATACTAGAAAGACCCAAAACTCACCTAATATAATTACATCTAATAGGATTATCTACCCATAGGATAAAGATTACAATAATATGTACCTCACCAATGAAGAGTCAGTCCCATATATGTTTATTCATGATATAAACCCAAACGATCGCAAGTATAAGCATAAATTGGTCCTCAAATTACCTATTTCAATGCCCCTAGGAACCTCTTGATAATATACAAGCAAAAATTTTTTTTTGCTTTTGAATATCATTGCAGTACAGTATTATATACACTATATGTGCACGTTACCCCCTAAACATTAAAGTGTGTTCTGGGTAAAACCAATTAAATTCAATGTCCCAATTACATCAACACTACTGTTGACCATGCATTAACTGTCATTAAAAACTTGTGTACTGTCTTCCTGAGGGCACCTCGACAGTACGTCTGCCACCACATTGTCAGACCCCCCGAATTGCTTGAATCTATAATTATACGGCTGCATCAGAATCGAATAACGGGCTGCTCGGGCGCATTTGTGGTTTTTAGTCTTTAAATACGCCAAAGCCTTCTGATCTGACTGTATTACGAAACATACACCCAACAAATACTTCTCTAATTTGGTTACTGCCCATACCACGGCGAGAAGTTCTTTTTCCAACACCGAATAATTCATTTCCGCCTTGTTTAATTTTCTCGAAATGTACGTGATCGGATGCAGATGTCCATCAAATTGTTGAAGCAACACAGCACCAACGCCTTTGGACGAAGCGTCTGTTCGAAGAGTATAAAGATTATTAAGCCTGGGTAGTTTTAAAATCGGTGGGGATGAAAACAAATCTTTAATTTTAAGAAAAGCAGCAGTGCATTCTGGAGTCACCTAATTACATTAGGAGCCCCTTTCCTACGTAGAGTGGACAGATCTGATGTAATTGAAGATAAATTAGGAATAAATTTACCATATTATTGCACTAGTCCTAACACACTACGGACTTGTTTTTTTGTTGTTCTAGGAATGGAAAGATTTAGAATCTTGGAAACATTCTGCTCCAAAGGTTGAAGATTCCCATGACCAATCCTATGACCTAGAAACGTAATCTCAGAGAATCCAATATACACCTTAGATGGTCTAGCAGATAACCCAGCAGATCTAAGAGTAGATAAAAGTGAATGTAGACCAACAAAGTGTTCATCCCACGTATTGCTAAATAGACAAATATCATCTATATAAGTAATAACATCTTGCCTATGAGAGAACAGCATTCTCATCATTCTAGTGAAGGACGCAGGTGCGTTCATTAGTCCGAAACACATGACATTGAAATGGAACAACCCCCGAGGAGTAGAAAAAGCTGTGAACTGTTTACATCTATCCGCCAACGGAACTTGCCAATAACCCTTGGCTAAATCAAATTTACTAAAGTATACTGCCTTTGACAATTTTGATAAGAAATCCTCCAATAATGGTAATGGTTCGGCATCAAAATTTGCTACTTTATTTAATTTTCTGAAATCAATGCAGAGCCATTTCTCATTATCTTTTTTTCGAATTACCACCATAGGAAAAGCAAAATTACTTTGAGAAGGACTGATTATCCCTAACCTAATCATGTCATCTATTTCTTTGTTCACTTTGTCCTGAAAATGTAAAGGTATAGGGTATGGACGTACTCTAATGGGCGTTTCATCATTTAAATGTATATCATGTATGATTACATTTGTTTTACCTGGAATATCTGAAAGTACATCATTAAAGGAATGTAATAAGTCAGACACCTGTGTTTTGCTATCCAACGATAAATCTTGACATATCATCACATCTTTCCAAGTTTCTGTAGAATGTACTGGTATGTTAGGAAAATTCATAGATACTTCAGGAAACGCTGACTCTTCCTGAATCACTGATAATGAAGACCACCCAATTGGACGCGAGACTATGTCCTCGACAGCATGAAATACTGCCTGAAGATGTTCAGGTCTTGCGTGAAATTCTTTCAACGTGTTAATGTGAAATATTTTCCTTTTCCCATTGACATCAAGTACGTAATCTACATCCGAAATTCTGGACAGAATTTTGAAAGGACCACACCAAGTTATAAGTAGTCTATTCTGCTTACTAGGTAAGAGAACAAATGCTTCGTCACCTGGTACAAGATGCCGAAGATGTCTTGAATGATTTTGCAACACCCGAGCTTTCTCTTTAGCTCTCTCTGATGCAGATGTCGCTAACTGACATGCATCCATGATTCTTTGTCTGAGATTGACAACATACTCGTATGACGATACTGTCTCTTGAGACAAATCAGAATCGATTAACAAATCTTTAATCAAAGATAATGGACCTCTGGGTTGAGCCCCAAACACAAGTTGAAATGGACTGAAACCAGTATGCTCATTCGGTATTTCGCGATATGCGAAAAGTACCGCAGGTAAAACTCGGTCCCACTCTTTAGGAAAAATCAATAGTAATCTTACCCAACATTTGTTTTATCGACCTATTGAGACGCTCCACCATACCATTCGAGGCGGCGTGATAGACACTGCTAAGTGATCTATCTATGTGAAACATTTTCATCACCTCAGTCATAGTACCGGAAACAAATTGAGAGCCCCTATCTGACAACAGTTTTCTCGGAAAACCGATTCTGGAAAATATTTGAAACAAAGCTTCAGCCACATCTTGAGTAGCAATATTTTTTTAGAGGTATAGCTTCCGGCCAACGCGTACACATATCTATGCAGGTTAAAACATATCTATGTCCTCTCGATGACATTATAGGAAGTGGGCCAATAATGTCCACGGCCATCTTCTCAAACGGACGCACCGGAATATCGGCTGCTTGAATGGGAGCTACATGATGTGCCCCTCTAGACTTAACCTCCTGACATATAAAACAAGAACGGCAATACATCGAAATGTCTTTTGATATACCAGGCCAGAAAAATGATGCAAGCACTACTAGCCCTTGTTCTCGAGTAACCCAATTGACCTGAACAACGTGAATCATGAGCATGACTTAAAATATAAGCCCTCATTGTTTTAGGTACCATTATTTGAGTCACAGTATCAAAGGACTTCCCATCTCGGAATTTTCTCACTAATATGTTATTGACGATAGCATACCATTGCTTGTGACAATTAATATCATTTGTAGTATTAATTTGTACGAAATTTAAAAATTTCTTTAGTGAATCATCATTTTTCTGCAATGTAGCAAAACTTCTTTGCTAATGTTGCTATGCCCCAATTCATCATTACCCAATGGTACAACATTTAGTTGAGCATGTTCCTGTGCTCGAGTAACCACAACATTAACCCTGTGTACGTGTTCTCGTTCCCAATCATTTATTTGCACAAGAGTACACTCTTTAAAACCGTGAATGTGACCAAGAACCAAATCGCAAACTGGATTCGGCAACAAACATACTTTTATTTGTCCCGTAAAAAATGGCGTTGCGATATGAACCACAGCAGTTTGAAATTTCTCAATTCTACCACCAAACGTAATGCACTTAACCCATGTGCCTGTACAACAAGAAGGATCAACCAAACATTGTCGCACGCCTACCGTCGTGCAACCTGAATCCTTTAATAAAGTTACTGGCATGCCATTAAGTAAGCCCTTGTGAAACTCTAAAGACCCGGTTCCTTCATGAGCTGACATAGCAGGTAACGCCGGCAATGGGTGTCCACATCTCAGTCTGGATACCACATCAGGCTGAAATAGATTCTTGCATTCCAAACATGTTTCAGCATTATTAAAATCAAATGACACACACACATTTGCTTGATTAACAGTATTATTGTTATCCGCGACATTATTTTCCGACATTTGAACGGAATTACCATGGTAAGCAGATCGATTATAACTATTTGACCGAAATGCCCTGTCATTTTGTTGTCTATTGTTATACAAATGTCTATTATTATTCTGCGAGTAATGTGCCTTATTGTAACTGTAAAAGTTAGGAGTGTTTCGTTGCCAATTCATTCTGTCTCTGTTTCCCAAATCAACCTTTTGACCAGTTCAAAATGATTGTTATTCCATCTTCTGCCAGCTGGTGAATCATTTCTATTTCCACCTTCGAAATGAGAAAAATTTCTTTGATAATTATTATTTCGATCTGAACTGGCACTTCTATGACGAAACCTATCTCTGTCACCACTATTCGATCTAAATTTTCCTTGTCTGTTATTTACTGTAGCAACACCCGCTGACTGTAACGATTCATGTAATTTAGTGTTTTTCTGACATTCAAGTTCGGATGAGCAACTGAAAACTGACGCCCTAGGGTCTCAACTTCCGATAACGATTTAGGATTCCGCTCCCTGTAAAAACGCCAAAAACTTATCACTTACTGAGGATAATACCTTATCCCGTAATATTAAATCTGCCAGATCTTCAAATTTCCGTTGCACCTTTTCAAGTTCGATCCAACGGTTAAAAGTTAAAAACGAATATCCGAAATGAATTGTGAGAACTCTTTTCCTGTTTCCGGCAACAACTCTTTAAAAAAACGCCTTCTATATACCTTCAGCTGTAAGCTGATATTTTTTTAATAGCGTAGCTCTAGCTTCATCATAGTTTTGACTATCGCCTTCTAACGAAGCGACTGCACTTAACCCCTCTCCTGATAAAAAATTCATCAAGTTTGCTACACCACATACTTTTATCAATTTATATTCTGTGCATACCAATTGAAATCGTCGACCCCTGGTTTAAACATGGGCAAATGGATTTTAATGTCACCTTTTTGACCATCATTCTGAGTGTTGTGATTGACTAGTAGCATTTCCATTTTGCAAACTTCTGTCTTTCAATTTCTAACTGCAAACATTCTCTCTTCATGTGCTCGTTTTTCTTTCTCCCTCAAGTGTAAATTCATATATGTCTCCTTTTCTCATTTCTTCCATCTCCAAGAGTTTAATTCTCTCTTCGTCTTGCCTCCTTTTTTTCATTGCCTCCGTTTTCTCCATTTCCAACCTTTTCATCACGTTACATTTCCTGGTTGGCTAATTCTCTATCCTTTTTCAATCCTGTAACTGACGTTTCTCTCTTTCCTTCCTGCGCCTGCTTTATATTCTGGTTTGAGCAAACTCTTGTAATTTATCACTCCTGATAACCCAAGAATTTTTCCCTGTTTTGAATGAAGTACTCCGCCGACGAACATTTCAAAATCTGAATTCTAATATTTATCTCATCAATAAAACTGTAGTATTCTAATTATTATGCTATATTCGAAACCTTATCGATTACTCATTATTGGAGATTAATCATTTTTATTTAATAAAATATGCAGCTATAAATCAATCAACTAAAGAAATTATACAAGATAACTTATTACTAACTGACAGAAAACATAGAATGATCAATGAAGAGAATCAATTACATATAAATATCACATTAGCAATGACAATCACCGCACATAATCAATTAAAGAAAAGATAATATCGTAAAGAACCACAGTGTGACCCCAAGAATCTACACCATTCCAGTAGCCTCAAAGAATCTTGCTATAAGTTTTTTCAATTCATCCACCCAAAATCAACCTAGGAAAACACCCCAGGACACCTACGCTGAAGAAGTATATTACGAGTAAAAGTGACAAAAGAAAGGTGCTCGCTAATATAAATTAGTATACTGATACCACAATACAATGTCTACTTATCTGCGGGAAACCCAAACCTCCTCGTAAAGCATTCGATCCAACATGGGTTATGATTTTCATACAACTGAGATCCAAACAGCCACAGTAATTTTCCTCTGGTTGGAAGTACTCGTTACCGAATGACGTCATTCACTTTAACCTCCGCAGGTACACAGCAGGACTTGAAAATGGAAATTGACAACTGTTGCATCATTTCCTAGTACAACTATGATACTTCTCTGTTGACTTGCGTCTGTACATCCAAGCACGTTGACCTTCCCAGTCAAAGGTTTACGAATTTCAAATAACGATCGATTTCTTGAGCATTGCAACAGGTGTCAGTGTTTCCAAAATACGTGGCAATCAATTGAGCTCAAATATCTAAAATCTTCTAAACGGGAAATATGGCTACCATGTGTTAAGATCCCGTCCAGCTTTGATGTCTGCTTTCAACAACCGTTGTAGTGATGTTAAAATTTCCACCAATAGCGTTAAATTTCTTCCCAATTTTGTTTATATCACTGATGAAAGTACAGTGATAAGACGCGAATGCCAAAACGTGAGTGTGTAGCAACACTTAATCGTCCCTGTTTTTCTCACTGGTTCAAAAGGGAAGAACAACCTGCAACAGCCAACCTCTACTTTAACGGACCATCAAAGCTGAGGTGTTTTTTTAAAATCAAACAGAGGTTTATTTTCCAATGATGATTAAATGGTAAAATGTGATTCTACGTCCGGTCATCAGGTCATCGAATTTGTTCATAATACATGCAATATATAGTCCTACTATTTCAATGCTGGATTTCTGTGGTCCAGAATAACTTCAAACACTGCGGTGACAATGGAAGATTTTGACTCCGGTTTTTACGGTGTATTACTTCCACGTCCACGTAAGGTTGAATATTATACTTCATTCCTTAATACCAGTCCTAGCATAGGCTTCCTTCCGAAGCTATAATATAAAACCGGACTGTACAATAATGTGTCTGACCATTGACAAGGCGATGGTCCTCCATTTTGAAGTTATTTACCAATCTACGTCATCACTAAGGACCCACCAAAAAGCAAACGTCATAAACCAATCTACAAATCGAGTGGTTAATACATTAAGACCTTGGCCTCTATGTTCAATAATAGTGCACAAAAGTGTGCTTATTAAAAATCTTACAATATCTCTCAGTTAAGTTCAGCGCCCATTTATGCGCAAATAACATTGTGACAATAAGCATATTGCAACACATGTGTTTTTCTTTGTTTGTCTCACTCTATTGTTCTTACCTGAGAGTTGTTCTTACCTGAGAGTTGTTCTTACCTGAGAGTTGTTCTTACCTGAGAATTCCAGAAGATACTTTCTTCAATATGTCTTATCCATTGCCAGCTCATCTTCTTTTCTCGTGTTCCACTGGCACCTGTTTGATTCTTGTTATTGTTTCCACATCGGTGATCTTGTCATACCACAACAATCTGTCTATTCTACGCAAGCTCCTATTTATGAATGTGTATAATATCCAATATAGATCACAATCCGGTCGTCATCAAAGTAAATATAAAGCTGAAAAGAACAGGAAACAGAAGACAGGAGGAACCCCACATAGAAATATTAGCACTGAAACAACCAGATATAAAACAAAAATATCTAATCGATGTCAAAAATAAATATCAACAGTTACTGACAGAAAGCATGGAGCAGTATAGAAGAGAAAACCCAGAAGAAAAAGTAACCACACAATGGGAATGCTTAAAAACAAGCATACAATCAGCAAATGCAAATTTACCTAAAATGGAGCTTAAGAAAAATCAAATTTGGATGACAGATGACATCTTGAGTAAAATGGCAGAAAGAAAGAAAGCAAAAAACACTCCAGAATATAAAACAATAGACAATGACTTACGTACTATGTGTAGACAAGCAAAAGAACGGTGGATAGAAACAAAATGAAAGAAAATAGAAGACTTGGAAGCAAAGCACATGACAAGAGATATGTATGAAGAAATAAAGAAATTATCAAATAGGTCGCGGTTTGCAAAAGGAGGAAGCTGTATCAAGAACAGCAATGGTGTAATCTTAATTGATGAGAAAGACATATCAAACAGATGGGCAGAATACGTAAAAGAACTATTCGAGGACAACAGAGGTTAAAAACCATCACCAGATTATAATGAAGGCCCAAACATTCTCAGATCAGAAGTAGAGAATGCCATATATATGATACAAAAAGGAAAATCTGCAAGCACGGACAACATAAAAATTGAAATGATAGAAGCCCTGGAGAGCTTTGGTATAGATACAATCACAGATCTATGCAATACAGGATACAATATATACAAAGTATATACAATACAGGATATGTACCACACGACATGAAGACATCAGTTTTTATAACATTGCCCAAAAAACCAAATGCAACAGAATGTTCAGACTTCAGAACAATCAGCCTGATGAGTCATGCAATTAAGATACTGCTCAAAATCATACAGGAAAGAATAAAAAGTAAAGTAGACAGCGAAATCCAAGAAGAACAGTTTTGGTTTTAGACGGAACAGTGGAACAAGAGAGGCAATATTTTGCCTAAGAATATTAGCAGAAAAAATATACAGAGGTCCAAAAAAGTATGTACAATGTGCTTCATTGACTATAAGAAGGCTTTTGACAGAGTCCATCATGAGAAAATAATTGAATGCCTCGAAGACATAGGTATTGATGGAAAAGATATAAGAATACTCAGTAACCTTTATTGGGAGCAAACTGCCACAGTAAGATCGGGAAGGAATTATTCACCATACATAGACATAAAAAGAGGTGTCAGACAAGGTTGTGTGCTGTCCCCCTGCCTATTTAATTTATACACTGAAAAAATTTTCAAACAGATACAGGAAATACCAGGACTGAACATCAGTGGAAGGTCAATAAACAACCTTAGATATGCAGATGATACCGTGTTGTTAGCTGAAAGCGAACCGGAGTTACAAGAACTAGTGAAGCAAGTGAACAGTATAAGTCATGAATATGGACTCGACATTAATATTGAGAAAACAAAAACTATGATAATTAGCAAAACAGACGATAAACCCACATTAAAGATAAGTGTAAATGGGGAAATCCTGGAACAAGTCAAGAGCTAAGTATATCTCGGTCATATAATAACAGAAGATGGCAGATGTGAAACAGAAATCAAGAAGAGAATAGGAATGGCCAAAGCTACATTCAACAACATGAAACATATACTGACATCCAAACAGTTATCAAATTAAAACTGAGAATCATAAAGTGTTATATATATTCTGCGTTTCTGTATGGTGCAGAAACATGGACGATGAATAAGCATTTGGAAGAAAGAATTGAGGCTCTTGAAATGTGGATATATAGAAGAATGGGGCGTATCTCATGGAAAGAAATGAAAACAAATAAGGAGGTCCTAGAAAATCTAGGTATGAAAAGAGAACTAATGAGGGAGGTCAAAGTTCGGGAGCTAAAGTACTTTGGCCACATAAAGAGGCATAACACCTGCAGAAGACCATAACAGAAGGGAGAGTTGAAGGCAAACGTGCAAGGGGAAGACAGCGCTATAAGTGGGAAGATAACATCAAGAGATGGACAGGAAAGAGTCTATCAGAGTGCACCACCAAGACAAGAGACAGAAGACGTTGGAGATCCATTACAGCCAACCTTCGTTGTGCAGATGGCAGCTGATGATGATAATATAGTTTTGCACATTTAAAAAAAAATTCTCACCTGGACGTGCACGCACCAGCAAATAAGAGAAAAAAAAAATGCAATGTCTTTACAATTAAACATGCTACAAAAAGAATTTAACAGAAAATTTTATTTTAACAAAAAAGAAAAGATCATAAAAGTATGCAATTATTAAATAGAGCTAAAACATCAGATTAGGTACCGTTTCGGTAAAGGAGGTTGCTATATCTCGTGGCCGTGGCCAGGTAAGAGGCGATGAGGCCATTGGCTCGGGGCGCCAAGGCTTATGGTTCGTCAGAAGTGTCCCACAGAAACCATTAAACAAAATGAGCTAATCATAGGTTAGAACTTCCTTTTTTTTTTTTTTAATTAGCTTGAATTTCCGTCATTTGTATTCTGCTGTACCGGCTTTTCCTCGTCATTTAAAAGAACGGGATACTATATAATACTGTATTATAAACTTTATTTATTTTATTTATTTGTGTCTTTAAATATTAGGTTGCAAATAGCACAACATTAATATTGGAAGATTTTCCAGGGGCGCCAAATAAATAGTTGGCTGGGGGCTACTAAACCTCTTTTGAGTCGGGGCTTCTCTGCGCCTAGACCCGGTCCTGCTATATATTTTTTTTAGTTTATTGCATTTTGCTGGTACACTTTCCCATACCGGCAGTGAGTATCTTTATGTGTTTTTTTTTCAATTAAAATTTTTGTCTGCCTCTTTTTTTTTGTCTTCAACCATAAGTTCAATGATAAGTTCAATCTTAACTTCAATCACAACTTCAATCATAAGTTCAATCAAAACTTCAATCATAAGTTCAATCATAACTTCAATCATAAGTTCAATCATAACTTCAATCATAACTTCAACCATAACTTCAATCATAAGTTCAATCATAACTTCAATCATAATTTCAACCACAAGTTCAATCATAACTTCAATCATAAGTTCAATCATAACTTCAATCATAAGTTCAATCATAACTTCAATCATAAGTTCAATCATAACTTCAATCATTACTTCAATCATAACTTCAATCATAACTTCAATCATTAGTTCAATCATAACTTCAATCATAGCTTCAATCATAAGTTCATTCATAAGTTCAATCATAACTTCAATCATAAGTTCAATCATAACTTCAACCATAACTTCAATTATCATCGTCATCAACCTTCAGCTCCCCAAGGAGCATAGACCTTTAACAAACTTATGCCAAGTCTTCCTGTCACCAACTGCTCGTCACGCAGATCTAAATGGGTACCTACCACTGAACTTCAGTTAAATAAAGCAAAGGCAACGAGGAAAGGAACTGTCCACACCCACCACATAAAGCTGGGCCTAGTAAGTAAAAATAAAGGCCTTAGCTTTAATAGCAAAAAAGACAGAAGTAATGGTCGTCTCAAAGAAAAGGACTTCCCCAGAATGCACTATCAAAGTAAATAGGACCGATTTAAAACAAATCGATAAATTCAAATTACCTGGGAACATTAATAAACAACAGATGGAAGATGCATCTCATAAGTAAAGACCAGAATAGCTCAGGCAGAAGCAGCATTCTATAAAATGAAGAGTATTTTATGCAACAATTCTTTGTCATTGGAAGAAAGAAAGAGAGTTCTTCATTGTTATATAGAACCAATCCTGACATATGGAGTGAATCCTGGACAATTAGTAAACAAACAGGGAAGGCACTAGAGGCCACAGAGATGTGGTTTTACAGAAGAATGTTAAAAATACCATGGACAGCCAAAAAGAGTAATGAGGATGTCCTGAAAGAGGCCAATGCGCAAAGGAAACTTATTTCACAAGTTAGAAAGAAGCAATCCACTTTTCTTGGGCATGTTATGAGAAGAGGAAAGCTGGAATATATCGTAACAACAGGTAAGAGAATATATCGTAACAACAGGTAAGAGAATATATCGTAACAACAGGTAAGAGAATATATCGTAACAACAGGTAAGAGAATATATCGTAACAACAGGTAAGAGAATATATCGTAACAACAGGTAAGAGAATATATCATAACAACAGGTAAGATTGAAGGAAAAAAGAGATAGAGGAAGACAAAGAAAAGAAGTCAACAGCAGAATTGATAAATTGTACTGGAGACAGGAAGTTGTGGAGAGACATAATCTCCTACGCCACTAGGCACGGTACTTGAAGGAGAAGAAGTATAGAGTACTATTTACATTTCAGTTTTTGGATCCTGAGTAAATGTACTGCCTGGACAAATTGAGATGACCAGTGTGAAAGAAAGTAAAAATAGAACACTGCAGTGATAAATAAGTGAATGTTTGGTTTGTTTTGTGAATTTTAAAAAAAACCGATCTTTTAAAATATTCATGTCCGATATAATTTGTATAACCCCTTACACATCGTTGTAAGTACTGCATCCTTGACGACAGCTCCGATAGTCTGATTTTGATGCGTATATAAATAAAATATATCAAGTTAATATCTAGTGGACTGCCATTTAATTAAACTAAAATATGATTCGATCCGATATTGCCCAAAATCGCATAAGTGTTATTGCACTTTCTGAGTCTAAAATTACGCTAATCCACTTTCATGTTTATGTCCTCCAGAGTACATTATTTTATAGTTGTCAGAATAGGCTTCACCTGCTCCATTAAATCGAAGCTCACAATCCTTACTGACATTCATTCTTTCAATTTCTCTCCTGATGTTATCCAGTTGTTCATTCTGTGTGAAGAAGAAAAAGAAGAAGACAAAGAAGAGGCATTAACAGCAACGGTAGATGTGGAAGAAGAAGACGTAGATGAAAATGAGAATGAACAAAGAGAAGCAGAAGATGAAAGAGAAGACGAATAACAGGATGAAGAAGAAAATATTAAGAAGACGAAGGAGATGAAGAAAACAAAGAAGAAACAGCAGAAAAAATAAGTAGAAGGTGTTTGAGACGAAGCCGACGAAGACGAAGAAGAATATGACAAGGAAGAAGAAGAACAAGGGGAAGAAGGAGATGCAGACGAAGGCGAAAACAGAAGAAGTAGAACCACTCAAGGCAGGAAACCACGACCAAGAAGAATAGGACAGAACATTAGCAGTAGCAGTAACTGAAGACGAAGAATAACAAGAAAGAAAGAATGAAAGAAAGAAAGAAAGAAAGAAAGAAAGAAAGAAAGAAAGAAGTAGGGAAAAGTCTTAATTTGTGGGGGAAAAAAATTAAAAAAATAACAACAGAACTAAACCTCCTTGTTCGAAACTGGCCCAAAGTGGTTTCAAACAGAGCTGGGATAAAACGAGGTAATAAAGCTATAAAAAAAATAGACACGTGGTCGGTCAGAGACTTAATGTAAACTAGAACACAGAAACGTTCTTGTCACGACCTCCTGGAGCAGGTTGAGGCTGGTGGCGACTATAAGAGGACAGTTTTAAAAGGTGTGATGTCAGCATGTACCAGTGAATGATCATCCCATTTTAATGGCACCAACTCTGCTACGTCACCACTTCATGTGGTCTTTATTAGTTACGCTGTAAGGTATTTGTAATCCAACCGTTTTGTGTGAATGACTCATTACGCTGTATCAAACATTACAACTTAATTGTGCATTAAAAAGCACGCTTCCATTTTATTGCAAGTGTTCAACAGTGGTTTGTTAGGAAATTACGGCAATTGACAAAGAAAAAGGATTTCACATTAGCTTTAGCATGCAGTAAAACCAGAATCCTGATTGAACAAGATAGTGTCCTAGGGGGCTCGGATGGGTTGTGCTTATTCTAAAGTATGAATAGCACTTTTGTTAATCGAATGTTCTTGCGTATGAATAACGGGCTTGAATTTTGTGGAAATATACTGTTCAAAATAAGAAACGCGACTTTTTTGATGTTACTTTTATAAAAGATATTCGCTGATTGGACATCAGTCAACCTATCGACTGTGTCCACCTGGTCATTAACTTCTCGTGGTTACCTGAATTGTACTCACCTCATGATTCGTGTGATCATGAAAGAGGTCAAGGTCAAAACAACATTTTTGACAATAACTCGTGACAGGTTCATGAGAATCCAGTGAAACTTACTGAACACAAAACTCTCTGACCATATTATTGAATGCCTATAAAAGATTGACGCTCCTCGAATAAATTCAGTTGAAAATTCAATGCGCAAGTATGGCTCATCTCACTACAGAACAACGACTCATCATCATTGGACGTTTACAGACTGGACAGTCACAAAGTGTAGTGGCCAGACAATTTAATGTGGTTAGAAGCACCATTAGTCGCCTTTGGAGGCGATTTCAAGAAACTGGCGCAGTGGCAGACCGGCCGCGCAGTGGAAGACCCAGAGTCACAACTCCTGCCGAAGACCGCTTCATACGGCTGCGTCACCTCAGGAATCGACTTGCATCTGCGTCCTCCACAGTCCAGTCAATGTCAGCAGCTCGACGAATTTCAGATCAAACGGTCAGGAACCGGCTGCACGACTCTGGTCTTTGGGCTAGAAGACCCTACAGAGGCCCTGTTCTTACGGACCGGCATCGCCAGAACCGACTGCAGTGGGCGAACCAGCATCGTCAATGGACCGTTGGAAATGACTGGAGACGGGTTTGGTTTAGTGATGAATCATTTTTTGTGCTCCAGCGACACGATAGACGGAGAAGAGTTTACCGCAGAGTCCATGAGCGCTACGCCCAGAACAGCGTTGATGAGGCTTCTCCACATGGTGGTGGAGGTGTACTGATGTGGGGGGCGATCAACTTCATGGGAAGAAGTGACCTGGTGCAAATTGAAGGACGCCTGAATACCCAACGATACGTCGCTGAAATTCTTCGTCCTCACGTCCTTCCACTTCTGGCTGCACGAGGGTCGATTTTTCAGCAGGATAACGCTCGACCTCATGTGGCACAACTCACCACCCAGTTCCTCGCTGACAACAACGTCCAGACCATTCCGTGGCCAGCCATGTCATCAGACATGAACCCCATAGAACATTTATGGGATGAACTCGACAGACGACTCCGCCAGCGAGACGTGGCTCCAGCCAATCTCCGACAGTTGTCTCTAGCACTTCGGGAAGAGTGGGCAGCCATCCCAAAACAACAGATCCAACGGCTAATCGGATCCATGTCAAGGAGATGTCGTTCTCTGATAGAGGCCAGAGGAGGCCATACACCTTACTGAAACGGAGGCCTCAGTCGCAAAGAATAAAAGTCCAAACCAAATTTAATGAACATCATTTCATTGTTAAAGTCTGAAAGTTTCTTCGTGCCAAGATTGAAACATTAATTCCGTAAAATAAAATTTTGGTACAAGTTTGAAATTTGGTGTTGTGTTTGGTCACTGTTACAGTAGTTGCTCAACTGATTCCTCATGGTGGTAGCTGGTGTCGCAGGTCAGTTAGTCTTGGTCATTGTAACAGTAGATGTTCAACTGATTCCTCATGGTGGTGGCTGGTGTGGCAGGTCAGTTAGTCTTGGGCACTGTAACAGTAGGTGCTCAACTGATTCCGCATGGTGGTGGCAGTGCCTACAGTTTGGTTTACGTAGTGGGTCTATTCTATTTAAATGTTTATTGACGGGGGCATGGCCTGTTCTCAGCTGGAAGATTAGACTCTTATCTCTTCAGTTGTTTAACTGGATCTTGAGGGTTTGGCTTCGCTTGATATTTGAAGAAAAGACGCCCTGTCTGAGAGGTAGCCCACTGGTTTAGCCATTCTTGCCTATAATTGTTATGATCTCTATCTGCAGCCGAGCTGAGCAGACGTATATAGATTGTGTCTCACATTTCGAATTTTAACACACGCTTTCGAAATGTTACTTCAAGGAGTTATATTGGTGTGTTTCTATTTAGATTGTGAATACTGTGAGCGTGACATTATGTTGATTTAACATATAGTATTTGAAAAAAATGCCAGGAAATTACGAACTATTCATTTCTTTTCATTAACTACACATTCCTTCAACAATGACCACGTGACTCGGTACTGAAAAGGGTGGTCGGCCAGTGCGTATCCCTGGCAGCCAAATGCACTCCAACAAATAGAGTTTCCAGCGGAACGATGTATTTCACTGGCAATTAAACCCAGGGGGCATGTAAACATGTCACACTTAGAGATCGGTGACGGCTCACAGGTAATACAACCCTCTAGGGATGGTCGACTGCGCTCAACCACCATAAAAAGTTACACTTTACAAAAGGACAAAGTGGTGCGTTTGAAACTTAAGAGTTGTATCAAGTAGTCGGGTTTAACTTTCACAGTATCAAATATGGGCCAATGTGCTACAGTACTTTTCCACAACACTTTTCAATACGAGGCTTTCCGCACAGCGTGTACCAAACACTACCAGACTGACCATGTCGAAACGAGATCGGATACACACGGCGCATTCGTGGAAGATTTAATGACAACACATCTTATCTCCATGCACCTCTAACATACCAAGAACAAAGTGATGGCTCAGAGAACTGCTGCAGTTATTGAGTCATGGTTACAAACAGACTTTGTCAGTTTGAATGAATCCGTGCAGAAGATAATTGCTAACACAAATTTGGACTCAACAATATGTTCACCCCAAATCGCAATAGATATCGTATCTTCAGCTGCCAACGTCTCATCTGTTGACAACGAAATCCTCAGTATTAACTTTAGTCCAAACGTTCTCATAAATATATCCACTTTGCCTTCCGCAGCATACGACTTTCCAGAGAGCGGCAAAGTAACATACTCCAATTTATCAGCACATGCTGGCCATATAATATCCCATTGGTCCTAAAGACTCGGCCATACAAACAGGTGGTACTTCATCTCATGAAAACCACTCAGAAGTTACTCACATGATAAATACACCGTGCTGCCAGGAACTGGTGCTCAAAATGGAGGATACAATGCGAGCTCTAATTGCTGATCTGACGACTATTGTCCAAAAATCGATGAGTACAGAAAACTAACTCCTCAAAAATGAAATACTTTCGTTGAGAGAAGATAATGCCAATATGAAGCTCATCATTGAGGAACTACGGATCGATTCTATTTCTACAACAACTCAGTCAGTGCATCATCTTTTAGTGCCTGAAGCTTTTGGTGATTCTACCAAAGAACAAACATCAAACGAATGCCAGTAGCAGCAACAATGTCAAAACAAACAAGTTTCAGGTACACACGAAAATTATCCTATTAATGTAAAAATAAATAACAGGTTTTCAGCCCTTAACGAGAGTTTAATACAAAGTGAACAGCTGCCCAGTTATGTACCGACGCCCCAACCACCCATTCAAATAACCCAGGCTCATCAGGACGATTCACACCAAGAGAACCAATGGCGACAACAAAAATCAAAACGAAAGCCGAGTCAAAAACCATGTAGTGAAGCAACACATATCATAATTGGCGACTCTCTCTTAAAAGGCATTACAATGATCGGATGTCCACCACAAAAGAAGAATCCGTCTCAGTTCTGGTGATGCCTGGAGCTGGAACTGAAAGACTAATTGCACAAATCAATAAGTTCGACATACACCATAACATTACAAGAACAACAATACATATAGGAATCAACGACATAATGAATGGACTCAGCGTAAGCCCATCTGCTATTTCAAGACTGACCACTACAATAAAGCAAAAATTTCCTAACACCTCAATTTATATGTCAATTTATATACTTTCCCTCCTGTCTCTTGTTTGTCTGTCCCTGACGAAGGCCTTGTGGCCGTAACGTAGGTTTTTCTTGTCCTTCTCCTTGTAAGACGTATTACTATTTGTGTGTGTGTGTGTTTTTTTGTTTTTTCTTTTTTTTCAACAATTTATATGTCATCAATTATTTCGCCTTGCTATGGCTTCCAGCGTCGCATAGCAGACATCAACAACAAGACACATATGAGCTACTGTCAACACAACAACTTAAATTTTATCAACCCCACTCCTTTCTTTACAAGCAGCTCAAGAGCGTCAAAGAAACGCCTCTCACAGATCAAATACAAACATCCAAACTAAGAAGCAGTATCCTAACAAAAACATTAAATATCCGGAACGTACGCAAAACGACAACCCAAAATACACAGAGAAAACAAAACCCCATCTACCATGAGATCAGCCAATCACGATAATGCACAACATACTTTACCGGCCCCTCAAAGAAGTGCACCTATTGGGAGTGGCTTACCTTACAACAACCATAATGCCACCAACAGTCAGGAAGCCGAATGTTATGATGTTACGTTTCCTGCACTGCCCATAAGACAGTCCCTCACAAACAAATTACATGACAATTCTACGAGCAGTGTCACAAGATCCCAGACCCAGAAACCTAGCAGTGTTGAAACGACGACAGACGAAATCTAGTCATTCTTCCTCACGTAGCCAACATCATCGTCCTCAGTGGAATCCAGAACTTGGCTACCTGATGCAATTCAGCCCTGCTTCACTCAGCCAAGCACTAATGATGTATGTGCAACGTGGCCCCGACTATAGACCAGACAGAGACATTCATCATCGATGATGATTACACACATACTTTTTCACTGACTGAATCCCTGCGACCAAAGCCGTCTCTCCCCTGTAATTAATGTTAATTACTGTTACGCCTAAACTAATAAGAACTTTGTTACTTTCTTGGAACACTCGTATTCCATTGGCTACAGGCCTTTAAAGGTTTTTTTACTTGTTTGATTTTTGACTATTTTAAATTCGTACTTTCTCTGTCCTTTAATTACTTTGTTAGATTTTGAGTGTTGTGATGTGAAACTGTGCGTGGCTGCTTTTGTGTGACTATTTTCATATACTCCTGACAGTTTTAGTCCATTGCAATAGTAAGTGGTGCCTATGCCAAATTTTTCGTAAGTTAAGTACTAACATTTTTACCCGGTAAAGATCTTTAGTCTAAATAATTGTGATTTTCGTCTTAACACTGCTTTTGTTATTGATATTTGTTAACCCCCCCCCCCCTCCTTTTCCAAAATAAAATGCATACAAATCAGATACAATGGCTAATTAAGGATGGTCTACGGTTGGGTCATCTAAACATTTACCATCTATTAGGTAAACTTCTTGAGCTTACACGAATTGTGAAAAATTTTCATGTTTTTGGACTTTCGGAAGGTCGTTTGAATGACAACATATCAGATGATGATATTGCACTACAAGGCATTAAAACTGCTCGACGAGACTCAAGTAGGAAGCTAGAAACATGTATAGTGGCATTATATTTCCCCTTATATTAGTTATCGCCGCAGAAGCAATTTAGAGACAGCAGAGACCGAGTGCATATGGTCAGAAATAAAAACACATAGTCAGGGACAATTTCTAGTCGGGTATCTTTATAGAAATCCCAGTGCAGGAACCATCTGTTATGAAGATTTCACCACTATGATGGACAAAGTATTTACCACTGCCAAAGAAATTATTCTTCTAGGCGACTTCAACATCGACATGTGTGGTGGATTTTGATGTTAAATAGCTAAAATGTGAATTTATGCAGATGTGAGGTCAAGCTGTGAAGGCCCCTGAGTCTAATAAATAATAGGGTATGTATTTTCAGAGAACCTTGCTGCTACCACCCTACGACCTCAACCTGCGACGTATTTTTCTCCTAAGTAAAATAATGGTGTATGTATGTTATCTGGTTAGTGTCTAGGGTAATGTAAAATGTGATGTAATAAACTGACAACAAATACACCTAAGACTATAGGAAAAGTAATTAACAACACCCAGAGTTAAGTTTAAATGTGAATTAATTTTTTTACAATTTATTGTTACAGTATCACAATTTTGTGTATACTGGAATATTGAACTTCAAAATGATCAATCAAAATATTTACATCAAAATGATTCAATTTATAACTGTATATATTATTATTCACAAATTTAATTACGTGTGTCAATCTGGGACAGTGTCAATGTACTATTGCTCCTATGAATGGGTACTGTTAGGAAGAACGTCTGAGTTCATCACAATCTGAATAATTTATTAAACACTTGGGAAATGAGAGTAATTTGGTTTGATCTATCAAATGCCTGCAGACACTGGCTTAACTGTGTGGCTTCTGATGTGCAGGATGAAGTATAGTCACACCACCAGCTTCCAATAACAAGTCAGGCTTCTGATCTTGAAATAACAAGGAGGCACACAGTTGATACTGCCTCACTTCTTTAGATGCAGAAATATACAGATCTCAGTTGACCTGGGCTCACTTCGAGTCATAGATGAAACCCTGGAACAATATAAATGCGGCCTACATCACCCTCTGATATACTCTCTCTTTCCTTAACTAAACATTTTCAATTCATTCAGATTCAGTATGGTAACTACACAATTAGTTAACGTTCTTAATTGGTTTGTTACCCCATTCATGGTCAAATAAACTTCAAACTACAGTTTGACACTTTCCTTGACAAATGAAACATTTTAAGTTAATAATATCAAGTCATGTACAAAGACGGTGACTTGCTGAAGAAGACGGCCAGTGGTTTTCCTGGTCTTATGTCACAATACTGTACAACAATTTCCCCATTACTATTTTATTTTATTTCCTCCCAAAGTGTCAGAAAACCTGTCGGGCTTTTCTACAATCTGTTACTATATTTCTTAACAACTCTGTGAAACAACACAAAGTTTGATGTTGGCTTCACTCTAGATAATCTTTTCCCCACATAATTTTCATACATATTCAATAATACATACATCTTAATAATCATAATAATGATACAAAGGTTTTATTTCTTACTGCATCAAATGAAAATTTCCTACTAATAAGGTTAATTGCGATATATATGGTCAAATCCTGATCGCTTGCTGGTGCAGATCAGCAAAGTCAAGACAGTACTTGTATCTTGCTTTTAACACAACTTTATTGTAGAAACAATTTTCTAAAGTGGCGACGAACGCCTTTCCCAAATGATTTTTATCACCCTCATAGTATCAGGACCTGTTTGGCTTCTAGCGTCTTATTTTCAAACTGAACTCAAATTTTCAAATCTTGGACTACCCTACCCTTCCCCAGTATCTGTCAAGCTGAGAAAGAAGTAGTCTGTTCGTCCATCTGTCTTCTGTCAATATCTCCTTTATTTACTACTAGTTTATAATTCTGACAAGTAATTTGTGATCCTGTTGCTGTATGTCACACAGTGGTTACATTTTTATAAGTCTATTCATTATATTTACTATTATCGTTTTCCTACTATCTAACCTTGTATGCTTTGCTTTTGGTTCAAATTCAAATTTCTGTAAACAACGAACTAGTGACACGACCACCATTGCTCTATTCCCCTCTCTCTTACTATATATATATATATTTTTAATTTCCACATTACATCGTAATTTTTTTCTTTTTCTTAACTGCCGTTCTCATTCAGAACGAAACTGCGCTTTTGTAGTACGTCACAAAATTTCGACAACGCGTTTTCTTTACGTTACCTTATAGTTAATTTTTTAGCCTGAAATACACTGTGTGTGTATATATATATATTATGGCGTGTCCAACAGCGTGGATATAGTACGAGACCCGCGTGTTGAGCGAAGAGGGGTTTTGCAAGGCGGTGTTAGTATTGGCGTTAATTATTACTGCCGTTTCGTTCTACACTACTGGAAAATGTCCGAATTACTACAATTAGTAGCGTTAAAGTTAAAATAGTACGTTAATTCAGACGGCAGTTTGGTGTCACAGTTCTCGCAGATCGTTAATTGTTAGTCTCAAGGACGAAAGTAAAAAAGAGTGTAATATTTAACGGCGGATTCTTGTCTACGCGTTACTACGATATAAAATACAGCGCTCTACTGGAGTAGGGGAAGCAGATAGGCAAACAACCACGGGCGGGTTTATTTATTATCATAGGAGTAAAATCTTACTGAATTTAGCGATTGTTTCACAGATTTCGCTAACACATGCACAACACAAGCCAAACGTGGGAAAACATCATACTATCTTACAACTTAAAACTAATAGTCAACCAGCCTACTAGGGTATCAAAAACATCATGCACAACAATTGACCACTTCTACGTTACCTGTGCAGAAAACATTATAAAATGCTGTGTTCCTATTGTCGCAATAAGTGACCACTATCCAATATGGTGCACGTGGTCAAAGAATGAATATAAAGCTCCCAGAAAATAAACAAATAAGTATTAAATTTAGAAGTTTCAAAAATTTCAACCATGAACTATTTTTACATGATTTGCGAGCTGCATCTCTAGCCAGTGTTTACCAACTTTCTGATCCCGATGACGTCATTGCTCATTAGACACGTATCTTTCATTGTGTGTTTGATAACCACGCACCAGCTAAAGAAGTTCGTGTGAAACGAGAGATAAAATCTCCGTGGATCACACCAGCAGTGCTAGAAGCCATGAGGCAACGAGATAGAGCTCACAAAAATGAAGACTTTAACACATACAGAGCACAAAGAAACAAGGAACAATATTTAATACGTAGAGAAAAGAAAACATACTTTAAAAACTTAGTTCAGAACAAAACAAACAGTAAAGATATGTGGAAAGGAATCAACACTTTAGTATACAAACGAAATTCGGCAGACTCGTTAACCTCCAATACCTCATTTACTTGTACAGACTTCAGCAATTACTTTCAGGTAGAAATAACCAGTCTTAAATCTACAATACCAGATTCCCTTTGTGACCTAGGCCAACTGTCAGCATTCTATGAGAACAAATGCACCAACACAATTCCATCCGACATTCCGTTTATGACAGTTAATGAAGTGGATAACTATCTTCTAGGCCTTAAAGAGAATAACTCATCAGGACTTGACGGAATCAGTAATCGAATACTGCGCCAGTTATTAGCAATTCACTAACAAATAAATACAATCTATGTATCGCAAAGAGTTATTTTCCGTCGCACTTTAAAGTCGCTAAGGTATATCCTCTTTTCAAACTTGGTTCCTCCGATAATTGTAACTTGGTAACTATAGGCCAATCTCTCTAATATCACAGCTATCCAAACCACTGGAAAAAACATATACATAAAATAACACTACAACACCTAGTTAACAACGACTTGCTAATTGATAGTTAGTCGGGGTTTAGACCTAAACATTCATGTCACACTGCTCTAACAAAATGATAGACAACTGGCACCTAAATATTAACAACGACAACATGTGTGGGGCAGTCTTTGTAGACTTTAAAAAGGCATTTGATATGATAGATCACAATATTTTAATTAGAAAACTGGAAACATCATATGTAAACGTTCATCTCGTGACAATAATTAAATCATTCCTGTCAGACAGAAAACATGTAGTTTCTTACAATAACTCCTATTCAAACGAAGCAGTAATAAATACAGGCGTTCCTCAGGGTTTTATACTTGGTCCTCTACTTTTTGCCATATACATTAATGACCTTCTACTACACATCAAGCACTCATCCTGTGACCTGTTTGCAGACGACTGAACTGTTTACACGAGTGATAAAAGATGTAACACACTCGAACTATTGTTACTTTATTAGTTCTGGTTACATGCCCCCATAGCCGATTATCTTTTCTTATAATATCAACTGTTCTAATGACGATGTTTGTACTTGTCAACATTTTTTATGTCATGTTTATAAGTTACTTACTTACTTAGTCGTTCCCCTTCTACCGTGAGGTGTAGAGGTTTGGAAGAGAGAGCGCCAGACTATCCTATCGGCTGTCTTCCTCCTGGCCTGGTTCCATTCTAGTCCTCGGTCCTTCAGAGATTGTCTAATGTTGTCCTCCCAGCGGACTCTGGGTCGTCCTCGGGGTCTGGGTCCTTGGCTCTTTGTTTCCCATGCTTGTCGTGGTATCCGATCTTCTCCCATTCTGCAGACATGGCCAAACCATCTTAGTTGGGACTGTTCTACTTGGGTCTGCAGGGGGTAGGATTTAAGGCCTTGACGTATCGTCTGGTTGCGTACCATGTCTCTTCTTGTTACTTCAACCACCTTCCTTAGATACCTCATTTCTGAGGTTTGGATCTGGCTTTTATGGGTTGTAGTCATTGCCCATGACTCGCATCCATATGTGAAGACTGGGACATAGGTGGAGCGGTATACAGCCATCTTCGTTTTCTTACCAACCTCTCTCTTGCTGAGGAATCCTCGATTTATGTCCTGAAAAAGTCTCCCAGCTGCTGCTTTTCGAGTGGCCAACTCTTCTTTGATGCCTCCCTTTCGGTCTATAATAGCTCCGAGGTATTTAAAGTGGTCGACCTGCTCCAGGACCTGTTCTCCCAGCTTAATCTGATGTCTTCTTTCTTCTCGTGATATCACCATGGATTTTGTTTTAGAGCTGCTTATGACCATCCCTCTCTTCTCCAGCTCTTCCTTCCAGACTTGCAGGTTGGATTGGAGATGTGCCTCTGATTTAGCAATCAGGACAACATCATCAGCAAATGCCAGCTCTGAAATATAGACCTGTCTCATCTTCCAGTATCCCACTGAATACTTTCTTGTTCTCTCCTTACATGCCTTGATGACATCGTCCATAAGGAGTAAGAAGAGGTAAGGTGATAGGATATCACCTTGTCTTACACCAGTGGTGGTCCTGAACTCTTCTGACTTATGGTTTGCTGTCCTCACATAATTTCTGCAAGACTTGTAGAAGCTCTGTATAGCATGAATCAGAGGTGCTGGAATATTCTTCCTTGCCAAACAGTCCCAAAGTTTGCTCCAGGGGACCCTGTCAAACGCCTTTTCCAGATCTATGAAACAAAGATGGATCTCACTCTTATACTCAAGGACCTTTTCACTCAGCTGTCTGAGTGTGAAGATTAGGTCTTGAGTACTTCGGTTTGCTCGGAATCCGCACTGGACCTCATCCAATTCTGGCTCAGCTAGGCGTCGGAGTCTCTGCTCTAGGATTCTAGAGTAGATTTTACCAGGGACACTGAGAAGGGATATGCCTCTATGGTTTCCACACTGTCGATTGTCACCCTTTTTGAAAATTGGTGTTATGATGGCAATCTCCCAATCCTTTGGTATGGTCTTGTTGCACCATGCTGCCTGTAGGACCCTTAAGAGTAATAGGTCGCCTGATGCTCCCATGTACTTAACCATTTCTGGTGTTATACCAGCATGCCCTGCTGCTTTGCCCATCTTGATTTTCTCCAGTGCTGCCTTCAGTTCTTCCATCTTTATGTTATCTTCATCTTCATTTGTTTCATCTTCTGTGTTAGTGGTTATCGTTTCTGATGCTTGAAATATTCTTTCCATCTTTCCATTACCGTTTTGCAGTCACTATCAAGGGTCTTATAGAACAATTTCTGGTTTTCTTCTGCATCTTTTTCTAGCTTTTCTCCAAATTCTTCCCAGGACTTCTGTTTTGCTGCTAGCACTTTGTTCTTTGCTTCTGTTCTGAGTGTCACATATTCTCTATATTTTTCCATTTGTCCTGTTGTGTTTTTAGCTCCTAAGTAATGTTTCCATGCCATTTTCTTCTCTCTTATTTTCTCTTTGACTTCCTCTGTCCATCAAGGTGTCCTCTTTCTCTGGTTCCCAAGTCTGACTTCACCGCATGCTTCTGCAGCAGCTGTCTTTATGATATCCTTGAATTTAATCCAGAGGGTTTCCAAGTCATCAGGTCGTTCTTCTGTGTTGCTCACCGCTGCAGCAATAAGCATGTTTATAAGTATTTAATGTTAATATGAGTGTGCTATTTTATTTTACTTTACAACGTTGAATTCCTTGACATTGATATGTAAAATGCATATGGGAATAAATGAATTCAGTATGAAAGGTGAGAGAAAGGAAGGGCAGAATGTCAGACGTGCCTGCGTGCCTTATTCTCAACGTTTTGAAAATAAAGTTCGTTCGTTCTCAGGATCTGTTGGCAGGTTTGCAGTGTGGTACATAATGGGAACTGGGGCAGTGCTGCTCCACTTTTGGATAGTTCATCGGCTTTTTCATTTCCTGGGACCCCGATATGCCAAGGGATCCATTGGGTGTAACTTCGACTCCACAGGAAGTGAACAGCTGGTCAATTAAATTTGAAGGACACATGATTGTAACATCGAGCAACAGCACAACGATGATTCATACAACTACTAATTTTCCCTTCATTCAACAAACCAAAGCTATGTTAACATAATGGAATTTATCACACAACTATTACACTTTCCCAAGACCTTTGGATGCCACAGAAAAAGAACAATGGAGTTAATTTAGCAAAATGAGAATTAAATGGGAAGAATCCTTGCAGAAAACGAATACTTAAGAAAGTTGACATTAGCAGACGTGTGAATAGTTCGCTCATGTTCTGAAAGGAACGTTAATTTTTCAATCAACCTTGACCCAAATTAAGCAACAAAAGAAAATAACAAACAAAGCGGGAAAGCCGAGGACTGTAATCAGTGACTAAATAAATAATACAACACATTAAGGTATATTTCAGGCACCCGTGAGAAATAGTCTAGTTTTCTATATACTGTTCAAAAAAAGAAACGCAACATTATTGCAGTGGTAATGGACACCAAATTTCAAACTTGTACCAAAATTTTATTTTACGGAATTAATGTTTCAATCTTGGCACGAAGAAACTTTCAGACTTTAACAATGAAATGATGTTCATTAAATTTGGTTTGGACTTTTATTCTTTGCGACTGAGGCCTCCGTTTCAGTAAGGTGTATGGCCTCCTCTGGCCTCTATCAGAGAACGACATCTCCTTGACATGGATCCGATTAGCCGTTGGATCTGTTGTTGTGGGATGGCTGCCCACTCTTCCCGCAGTGCAAGAGACAACTGTCGGAGATTGGCTGGAGCTACGTCTCGCTGGCGGAGTCGTCTGTCGAGTTCATCCCATAAGTGTTCTATGGGGTTTATGTCTGATGACATGGCTGGCCACGGAATGGTCTGGACGTTGTTGTCAGCGAGGAACTGGGTGGTGAGTTGTGCCACATGAGGTCGAGCGTTATCCTGCTGAAAAATCGACCCTCGTGCAGCCAGAAGTGGAAGGACGTGAGGACTAAGAATTTCAGCGACGTATCGTTGGGCACTCAGGCGTCCTTCAATTTGCACCAGGTCACTTCTTCACATGAAGTTGATCGCCCCTAACATCATTACACCTCCACCACCATGTGGAGGAGCCTCATCAACGCTGTTCTGGGCTTAGCGCTCATGGACTCTGCGGTAAACTCTTCTCCGTCTATCGTGTCGCTGGAGCACAAAAAATGATTCATCACTAAACCAAACCCGTCTCCAGTCATTCCCAACGGTCCATTGACGATGCTGGTTCGCCCACTGCAGTCGGTTCTGGCGATGCCGGTCCGTAAGAACAGGACCTCTGTAGGGTCTTCTAGCCCAAAGACCAGAGTCGTGCAGCCGGTTCCTGGCCGTTTGATCTGAAATTCGACGAGCTGCTGACATTGACTGGACTGTGGAGGACGCAGATGCAAGTCGATTCCTGAGGTGACGCAGCCGTATGAAGCGGTCTTCGGCAGGAGTTGTGACTCTGGGTCTTCCACTGCGCGGCCGGTCTGCCACTGAGCCAGTTTCTTGAAATCGCCTCCAAAGGCGACTAATGGTGCTTCTAACCACATTAAATTGTCTGGCCACTACACTTTGTGACTGTCCAGTCTGTAAACGTCCAATGATGATGAGTCGTTGTTGTGTAGTGAGATGAGCCACATTTGAGCATTGAATTTTCAACTGAATTTATTCGAGGAGCGTCAATATTTTATAGGCATTCAATAATATGGTCAGAGAGTTTTGTGTTCAGTAAGTTTCACGGGATTCTCATGAACCTGTCACAAGTTATTGTCAAAAATGTTGTTGTGACCTTGACCTCTTTCATTACCTCACGATCATGAGTTGAGTATAAGTCAGGTAACCACGAGAAGTTAATGACCAGGTGGACACAGTCGATAGGTTGACTGATGTCCAATAGCGAATATCTTTTATAAAAGTAACACCAAAAAAGTCGCGTTTCTTTTTTTGAACAGTATAAATCTGTATTTCTCACGAGTGCTTGAAATATACCTTTAATGTGTGGTATTATTTATTTAAAAGAAAACGTATGTCACTTTGCTAGGGTGATGGTCGTGGTCAAAGAATTGTGATAATCTGATGTATACCCTTCAAAAGAAGTTAAGGACCAGTAGGTGAAAATGACATAAAAATAATAAAAATTATATTTCATAAGCAATTAATCTGACATTGATTTTTCTCGAACAACAAACATTCAACACGTGCTGCGTGGGCCACCAGCATACCGTGTGGGTAGTGTTTTAGCTCAGCATGCACGCTGAAAAAAAATGCTGATGAGACACCAAAATGTGGGTTTTTTTTAATGATGTCTGAGCATGAAAAAAAGACCTGCTATTCCAACAACGCGTGATGCATGTGGGAGACTATAGTGTTGGTTTTGAGCTGTACTCACAAAATTGTCTTTATAAGCAAACACAAGTGCTGCATAACCATTGCACAACAATATGCCTCAACGACGAAAGCTGAGTGTTGTGGATAAAGGAAGAACCATTGCGTGGTTGCAGGAAGGTCTTACTGTCCGAAATGACGCTCAGAGGCTTGCATGAAAATAGTGTTGATTGTCACTGAAAAGCTTGTCATGTTATAATTTTGAAGTGCTGTGTTTTTTTATTGTTCATTTTCATTTCACATTGCACCCTTAATAAAAAATGGTACTTAACTTTTTTTTGAAGGGTATATATCTGGAATATAGGGCTGCAGCTATTGGTCGCCATCGACTTCTATTTCGAGCCATGTTATTCAGCTAGTCACGTGGTCTCACTTTCTGTAGTTTGCCATCTGTGACAAAATAACATCGAGCGTCACATTTTCCTGTGCCATCATGTAATTCATTATGTGCTCTTCACTTTCTATTTTCCCACCTTCGAAAATATTTGGTATTTTCGACTAATTGTTTACACTCCCTTCCTTCAATTCTTGTCATGTCGGGATTTCATCGACCACATTTACTGATTATGGTAATCAATGACTTTCGTTTCAACCAATATTGACACCTGGATCTGTGGAGTGAAATGCTGTTTACGCATTAGTCGTAACAAATTTCCGACCAGACTGTGCATGGGAGCGTTCCATAAATAAGTAAACAACCTTGAGAAGACCACAGTCGATTGTCTTATCACTGATAATATTTTCTGTCAGGTCAGGTTGTTGCTTGATAGCTTTTGCTGGACCAGGTAAATGACATAATCATTTCAGGGCAAACTTGTTTTAGACACTAATTACGATAAGCTGCCAATCTTGAAAGAGATTTTATGTGATGGATCTATGAAGTCGTGAGTGTAAACATGATGGATAATTAACGGAAGAGAGAATATCTTATTTGGGAAGTGACTTGTAAACATCACAGTTTGTGTGTCACACAGGAATTTTCCATGAGAGGGTAGTGGGAGATACCCCTACCAATATACGCAAATTGAATACTATTGGTTTGGTATTTGAGATGTTAAAATACAACATTTCTGATTGGAGCCTTGTCATATAGTAGTTATGTGGATGCGTGGGCCGAATGTTGCCTTGTAATCTACGCCTTTCGAGTATACGGCGCTGATAAATTCAACTCCTAAAGAAGACAGGCAGACAAGCCAGATTAAGGAATAGGATCAGGATTGCACATTAAAGGACCGGACAACGTGTTCAAGCATTTTGTGAACTTATTGTCAAGAAAGCTAATACGGAAAGCCCAGAATCCTAGGAACCTGAACACTAAATCATAGTGGGATTCTATTTGCAAAGTAATACCCCAGACATATTAACCAAGACATCTTAAGAAGCATCTTAACCAAGTTGCAAAAACTATTTTGCTGAGCCAGAAGTCTGTATTCCCAAAGATATTTTGAGGCAAGTTGTAAATTTTATAATTCTATTTTTCGCATTATTAACATGTGGAAATTGCTAGTGGATGTCCAAGTTCATACGAGGTTACTGCTTCAGCATTTAGAATGATGGTTTCATGAACCACTACTACAAGAGCTGGTGACTGCTTTATGCTGGTTTCTCAAAAAGAACCAAAAGCAGAGGCAGTCCTAAGTTCCATATGGAGCATGGAGTGGATGGTGACAGATATAATGTACATACTTATTATATCAACCTTTTCAACCAGTGCAAATGTATATGTAAACAAGTTTTATATAAATGCAACGGGTATTTTCTGCGCACTGGGATTATCATTAATGCTCAGAGAGGGTAACGTTCTGATGCAGATGGGATGGTTGATGGGGGCACCTGATTTCCGTGTCAGGAAACCCAATGCTCAGGAGGGTATTTATTCTCTCTTATTTCATGACACTAATCGGTGATACCGATTTGTAGTACTAGTGTGGAACAAGTGTTTTGGTATAAGTGACCAACAGTCAAAGCTAGCCACCAACATCGGACGAGTCTTAAAAGACGCTGGGCCATCTTTGCAATTACCCCACGATACTACGAGGAACGTGTTGCAGCCACCTGACTTGACCAATGACGAGAGTGAACCAGTCGACAACCTGCAAAGGACAAGCATCGACTGGAGCAGAAACCAACCGACATTTTGCTGGCAGCTAAGTACACATTCAGAGCTGCCAAGTGAACTCTTTTCTTTAAGAAACTTTGCAAAAAAAAAAAAACACTCTATCATCATCAGTCGATGCAATTTTAAAGAAGATTATTAATTCACCCCACCATTATTTATTTTACATTGTTAACTATAATTACTTATTAAATTTGTTATGTGCATATGTACACATTTACAGTTGATTTAGTCATTTTGATTGAACCGCACCGGATGTCTCAGTCATTTAAAATACTAATAACAGAGCTATTGAAGTAGTATTTTATTGAGTTAAATCAGTTCGGGGCTCATCAAAACGATCAAAATTCTTACCCCTCATAAAAGGTCAGGGAAGATAGAAAATTTACGCGGTCTGGATCCTATCAGCTGTAGTACCTGATTTCTTAAATTCCTATGAGGCTCCCTAGAACTGAAGCACCATTCTTCAACAGAAACTTTGGGTTAGTGAATATTACAGCAACATTTGGTTAGTGAATGTTACATCAACATTGGGTTAGTGAATGTTACAGCACCTTTGGGTTAGTGAATGTTACAGCACCTTTGGGTTAGTGAATGTTACAGCACCTTTGGGTTAGTGAATGTTACAGCACCTTTGGGTTAGTGAATGTTACAGCACCTTTGGGTTAGTGAATGTTACAGCACCTTTGGGTTAGTGAATATTACAGCAACATTGGGTTAGTGAATGTTACATCAACATTGGGTTAGTGAATGTTACAGCACCTTTGGGTTAGAGAATGTTACTGTTGGACCATCACTGCAGAGCAAGGGGTGAAAATCCAGTGACACCATATTCCCCACCCCACCCCCACTTTTTGTCCTTTAAACATTAAGCTACCCTATTCATCTCTGTCCTCGTGGAGTCCAACAAGGGTATGACAGGTTATTCAGCTGAGTTGTTTCATGAGAGTATATCATACCCATCTCTACATTTTTTCTGTAAATCTCCAGTTGTATTGATTCTAGAGCAATCCTTCATAAACTTTCAGAGGCACAACATCCGTTTACAGCTTCTTAAGAAGTCTCGCACCCATTTACGTCTTCTTAAAAAGTCTCGCTCCAATTTATATCTTCTTAGGAAGTCTCGCACCCATTTATATCTTCTTAAGAAATTTCGCCCACCTTTACATTGTCTCAAGAAGTCACGCAGCCCTTTACAGCATCTTAAGAAGTCACGCACCCCTACAAAGTGTCTTAAGAAGTCACGCAGCCCTTTACAGCATCTTAAGAAGTCACGCAGCCCTACAAAGTGTCTTAAGAAGTCACGCAGCCCTTTACAGCATCTTAAGAAGTCACATTCCCATATAAAGCGTCTTAAGAAGTCACCCAGCCCTTTACAGCATCTTAAGAAGTCACGCACCCCTATAAAGTGACGCAGCCTTTTACAGCTTCCAAAAAAGACTCACATTTCATTATCCTCTGCCTTGTAAAATATGCCAGAAATGCGAAAAAAGAGATCAAATGATGTTTTCAGAAACTGTTGTTCACAGAATGTGGTATTTAATTCACGTTGTCAAGGTTCTGTTTTGTACAAATTCATTGGGGTTCTTTGTATTAAATAGTGTTTATGATGATTGCCTCGAAAAGTGAGTCTCGCCCCTGTAGGATGTGCATGCCTCCCTGGTTAAGAAGCACTCTTCTATACACTACGTATTCGATATCGCATTGGGTGAGTGAAGATGTGTTTGTATACAGAATAACAGATTGAAAATAATGTAGTGTCATCTGATATTCTCCTTCGACCTCGCTATAACCACACAGTTTAGGACATGGAAAGACCTTAAGGTGATGGCACCATGACAGGAAGGCGTATCATGAAATTGTTGAAAATCTGTTCTCTATAAGGCAGCTGAAGGCTAATGATGAATGATAAACGCATTGTATGATGTGTGCTTGGAGTGCAGTGCTTCCCAAATTGTGGTACAAAGCGTACAGGGCAGAATTGTTTATTTTACTTTATCAAACTAATTTTAAAATCCTTATTACGTATATGTCGTATATATATATGGATTCTAAAATTAGTTTGATGAAGTAAAATAAAAAATGTATTATATATATATATATATATATATATATATATATATATATATATATATATATATATATATATATATATATATATATATATATATATATATAATATATATATATAAAATATATATATATATATATATATATATATTCGTCGTGGATCGAGCAAAAAATCGACGCCGTATTGAGTAGCAAATTATCGTTGGATGGAGATGAAAATGATTGTTGCACAGAGCTGAAAATGGTTTTGGTCCTCATCTATTTCTTACCTTGGGTGTTCCAGAACAAATACTGCATTTAATGCTATCGACTGGTTTCCCGGCGCTTGGTGGGAATGCCAGTTATAATGTAATCATACAAATATTGTATTATTAGAAAAGATAGTTTACGCACATATGACTGTCAGGAATGGATCTCTGGGTATAGTCTGCACCATATGAGAAGGAATCTGTGAGAGGCAACCAGGAACGCATTAAAGAAAAAAAAAAGAAGTTTAGAAGGAAAAAACAAAGTAAGCAGTAACCTGGTCCCCGTGCACATGCTTAAAGAAACTCCCCCCTTTTCTCTATTTATCAAAGGCCCACATTATTACATTTTGCAATAGGACGCAAGCCGCCATAATGTCGAGTTATTTTAAAAACACGGATATATCTAAGGGGCATCTCTTGCGACATTAGTTCCACCATTAGCAACCACAATGGCCCTTGTGCTAATTCTTTACGGGGTCGTTCTAACCCTTTGTATCCTTGGAAACAGAGAAAAACGGATCTTTAATGGGCCTAAATGTTCTCTAAGATGAAGAAGACGACACGTTTCTTTAGTTATTTTTTCTTGGAGGGCTGAGACAGGTCGTGTAAAAAAATCAACGCCTTTCAAGCAATTAAACAACGTTTCAAATCGTTAAAAATTGTGGTTTATGCGCACGCTACAAGACAACACAGCCACAACAATAACAAGAAAGCTGTGGTTTTAGCATTTTGTTAAGAAAGTTTTACACGGTCTGAGAATTATTCGAGGAATAGCAGCTACAACTAGTTACTGTTTCGGATGAAAGTTTTCAATTACCCTACTATCTCCCCCCCCCTTCCCCCGGGCCTATGCCGTTCAAAACTTGAAAATTTCAAATGTACCAAGAAAGGGAGCTGAATAAAAAGTTTCAGCTGTCTGCGGTGAGGAGTACGTAATGATTTTGAGCGTAAAAGATTTGAAACATCCAAAGAAAGGGTATTGTCAAGTTAATAACAAGTTTATACAAAAAGTAGTACCAAAGCAGATATTTTCGTATGCAAGTGAAGTTTATTAAGCTTTACTATAACAGGTCTCAGTTTTATGAGGTGGGAGACTATTATTCTTTCCTCTATGCCTTTGCATTCCATAACTCACGAGTAGCGTTAGGTGCCCATTTACAGCAAGCTTCCTGGTTTAAAACTTAGTAATTTTGAAGCGAGCGCTGTAACCATTGTGCAACTCGACACTCGTGAAAACAAGTCAGCTTTTTTTGGGTTACGGAATGTTACAGCAACTTTGGGTTAGAGAATGTTACAGCAACATTGGGTTAGAGAATGTTATAGCAACATTTGGTTAGAGAATGTTACAGCAACATTGGGTTAGAGAATGTAACAGCAACATTGGGTTAGAGAATGTTACAGAAACATTGGGTTAGAGAATGTTACAGCAACATTGGGTTAGAGAATGTTACAGCAATTTTTGGTAAATGAATGTTACAACAGCTTAGGGTTAGAGAATATTACAACAACTTTGGGTTACATAATGTTACAGCAACATTAGGTTAATGAATGTTACAGCAACATTAGGTTAGTGAATGTTATACCAACTTTGGGTTAGAGAATAATAAAGCAACATTGGGTTAGTGAATGTTACAGCAACTTTGGGTTAGAAAATGTTGCAGCAACATTCGGTTAATGAATGTTGTAGTGTGACGATATTGCCTCCCCTGCTTTACAGTAGTGGCCCAACAATGGCCAAAACTCAAGAGTTTCTAATATGAGCCTTCAAAGATGTCTACCTTCGCACAAGATTACTCTTGGCAGAGATGTAGAAAGAAGGGTAATGACACTTCTATCACAAAGGACGTCTTCACAAGATATTCAGATAAGCGAAAACAATGCTACTTTAGCGTAGCACGTTAATTCTAGAATCTGCCGACCACTTTTGTGAAGAATTAAGCAATGATTAATTTTAGCTCGTTTAAGCCCCACCTCTGATTAATTCAGGGGAATTCTTATTTTACTGGTTTATGTCAGTTTAGAGTGTGTGTAGTAAATGGACTGAGACAAACATGCAGTAACTTTAAAATGATTAAATCGAAGTTAAATTTGTAAAATTACAAATAACAAAATTTAATAATCACTTAAGTTTTAACAATTTGAAAATAATTGAATAATTTAGAAGAAAAGTATCATCATTGATGGATAACAGAGACGAGGAAAAAATAGTTCACTTTGGCAGCTTATATATGGAACTTAGCTGCCAATAGTAGTTTCTGCTCCCGCTGATGGGTTGGTTCTTTTTACACTGCTCCCGCTCGTCGATGGTCAAGGTTGTCGGGTGCAGCTCGTTTCGTAGAAATGTCAAGGAAAGTCTACAAAGTTGGTCCTGCGTCTTAAAGCGTAGACCTCTTGTCCCTTCTTGTTTCAGAGATAGTACTTTCTGCTGGTACCACCAATAAGCCAATCCTGGCTCTCAGACCTTTTGCTCAGATTAATAAATGCACTGCCAGTTGCCTTATTACACGTGTACTTGGGGTCGTTAATCTGAACTTTAATTCCCTTTCTGACTTCGTGTGTTTCCTTCACTTTCCCCAGACAGCGGCAATCCTTATTAAAATAATAGAGATTTCCTGGGCTGAATTGTAAGTCCTGATGAATACTCCAATAAAAAGGTGTCCGGTCCGATAAATGGAAATTCTGAACTCTAACTGGCAATTCTGGTGTCTTTGGCAAGCGTGAATCTCACAGTAAAAAAGCAACTGAAATGTGTCAGGTTATAGTCATCGTCTTACCCCACCCTGTTTGTTATGGGGCTCAAACGATCAGCCAATCTGATTTGAATATTTTGCATGACTCACCTAGTGCAAAATTTCAAACATTACGTTTCTGAAAATGAGCTGTAAACATCTGATTGCCGGCAGACGAGCTCACAGGCATATCGGTAACCTCACACGACAATGTATGTAAGATGTAACAAATTATTATTTTCGCTAAAGTAATGTCTTTGTAACAAGGTTTACCGGAAACGATTATGTCATCCTTGACTGTCCAGAATGTGTCGCACAGACGATTAATCTCTTATCTGCCGCGCACCCGGGCCTAATCGTAGCAAAGCAAACGCGATGTATTATCACCAACAAGGGGTGTCAGATGTTTGAACAAACAAGCTCTCTGCTACATAGCCAACATAAAGAAAAGGGTGCGACTCGGAAACAAAATCGAAATGAAATCAGTACAAAAGTATAACTGATACTGCTGTAGTGAAAGAGAGATCGGAAAGAGGACGCACCAAAATCTATCTTATGACATATAGCAACTATGGGTTAGAGAATGTTACAGCAACCTTGAGTTAGAGGATGTCACAGCAACTTTGGGTTAGAGAAAGTTACAGCAACTTTAGGTTAGAGAATGTTACAGCAACATTGGGTTAGAGAATGTTACAACAAAATTATGTAAATTAATGTTACAGCAACTTTGGGTTAGAGAATGTTACAGCAACATTAGGTTAATGAATGTTATAGCAACTTTGGGTTAGAGAATGTTACAGCAACTTTATGTTAGAGAATGTTACAGGAAAAGATGGAGTACAAAGATATCTCGGTACTCATGGCATAGGCTGTTTGAATCAAAATGGCGAAAGACTTCTAGAACTTTGTGAAATATCAAACCTCGTTGTGGCAGACACCATCTTTCCACATAAGAATATCCACAAGATAACATGGAATTCACCTGATGGCAGAACTAAGAACCAGATAGATCACTTCTGCATAAGCGCTAAATTTCGCTCATCAGTTCAAGACGTCAGAGCATACAGAGGTGCAGAGATCGGAAGCGATCATAACCTCTGCATAGCTAAAATGAGAATTAAACTGAAGAAGTTATACCAACCGAATAAAAAATAGAAGAATAGATGTACACAGACTGCAATCAAATGATATAAAGAAGGAATATAATGTCAAAATGAACAACTATTTCGATGCTTTAGGCAAAATTGACAACGATATCACCACCAAGACAATCGATACTAAATGGGAACAACTGAGAACAGCAATGACAGAAGCAGCTGTAGCGACCACCGGATACCTAGTACATAAAAAGAAAAAATGGATGAGAGAAGATACTTGGGATAAAATACAAGAAAGGAAAACAGCAAAACTTAAACTACTAGCAGCAAGTACACATAATGCAGTTGAATCTTGCAAACTAACTTATAACTTGTTAAATAAAGAAGTGAAGACAAAAACTCGAAGAGATAAAAGACATTTCATCAATGAACTGGCCGTAGAAGCTGAAAATGCTGCAAGAACTGGTAATAGTAGGTGCCTTTATCAAATTACAAAACAACTATGTCACCAGCCTACTGCTATGGAAACACCTGTTAAAGGTAAATTAGGGAATTCAATACCAACAGAAAAAGAACAAATGAAGAGATGGGCTGAGCACTTCATGGAGGTGCTAAACAGACCACCACCAACAGTAACACCTGATTTTAATAATGAAACATCCACAACCACCTTGCCAATAACTTGCGATGAATTCACGCTGGACGAGATCAAACAAGCCGTTAAAAGATTAAAAAATTTTAAAGCTGCTGGAGTTGACGAAATTTCAGGGGAAATGATTAAAGCAGTTAATGACAACAACCTCTTGAGAATTTTAGATATTATAAATGAAGTATGGAGAGAAGAACAACCACCACAACAATGGAAAGACAGTATTATTGTAAAGTTACCGAAGAAAGGTGATCTATCAGACTGTAATAACTGGCGTGGTATATCTCTATTATCAGTACCTGGAAAATTATTATGTTGCATGATGTTAGAAAGACTTAAATTGCATGCTGACGAAAAGATCAGAGAATAACAAGCGGGTTTCAGGCCGAAACGATCATGTATTTATCAAATATTCACACTAAGAACAATTATAGAAGAATCAGTGGAAAGGCAATCGCCACTTATTATCACCTTCGTCGATTTTCAAAAAGCCTTTGATAGTCTACACCGCCCATCATTGTGGAAGATACTTACAATCTATGGTTTTCCAACAAAATATGTGAATATAATCAAAGCGCTATATGACAATGCAAGATGTTGTGTTAGAACAAATAAAGGGAATACAGAATGGTTTACAGTAGAAACAGGGGTGAAACAAGGCTGTATTATGTCACCACTACTTTTTGGAATAGCTATTGATTGGGTTATGAGAAACTATACCCACAATGAACAATTGGGTATAAAATGGACAAATGGAAAATTCCTGAGGGACCTGGATTTCGCAGATGATGTAGCATTCTTAAGTTCAACACCAAGACAATCCCAAGAAGCAATAAATAATTTGTGTCATCTCTCGGTTAAAATTGGTCTCCAAATAAATGCATCTAAAACTAAAGCTATGAACTTTTCTAACGAGACCTTTGATATCATCTTGAACGGGGAAAAACTACAGAAAGTTGAAAGTTTCAATTATTTAGGCAGTAAAATGACTCAGGATGGTGACACAACAAGAGAAATCCATACTAGAATTGCTTTGGCAGCTAGCGCCTTCAATAGATTATCTAACATTTGGAAATTACGATCATTGAATATACATACCAAGCTTCGTCTGTTTAATTCAAATGTTATCTCAGTGTTAACATACGGCTGTGAGAGTTGGAAAATAACAAAATCATTGGAGAACAAGCTGAATACATGCGAGAACAAATGTCTTAGAAAACTCATGAACATCAGTTGGAAAGAATTCAAGACTAATCGACAAATAAGAGAAGACTCTAGGCAGAAATATGTCTCCGACTATATAAGAAAAAGACGATGGTCATATATCGGTCATGTCCTACGAATGCAAAACAACAGAATACCACTACAGGCGCTCACTTGGGTTCCTGAGGGTAAGCGGAAAAAAGGAAGACCAAAAGAAACACTCAGAAGAACAATAATAAGAGAAGGAAGAACGTTGGGCCTAAATAATGTGCAAGAGCTAAGAGGAGTGGCGTCACAACGAACAACCTGGAGAGCACTGGTTTCTGCCTTATGCGCCGTGTTTGGCGCTTAAAGAATTTATTATTATTATTATTACAGGAGCACTGGTTAAGGAATGTTATAGGAAGTTTGGGTTAGAGAATGTTACAGCGACTTTAGGTTAGAGAATGTTACAGCAACTTTGGGTTAGAGAATGTTACAGCAAAATTATGTTAATGAATGTTGCAGCAACTTTGGGTTAGAGAATGTAACAGCAGCTTTAGATTAGAGAATGTTACAGCAACATTGGGTTAGAGAATGTTACAACAAAATTATGTAAAACAATGTTACAGCAACATAAGATTAATGAATGTTATAGCAACTTTGCGTTAGAGAAAGTTACAGCAACTTTGAGTTAGAGAATGTTACAAGAACTTTAGTTAGAGAATGTTATAGCAACACTGGGTTAGAGAATGTTAGAACAACATTGGATTAGTCAATGTTAAAACAACATTGGGTTAGTGAATGTTAGAGCAACACTGGGTGCTGACAGTGAACACAACATAATGAGCAATGAGATTAATACAGTAATTACTATCAAACAAAAATTCGTAATTTCATTTAGTCTAAAACTGATAGAATGAATCAAACAAGGATAAAATATTTATTGTAGACATTTCGATAAATTTAGATATGATTACACGCACAGTTCTAAAACAAAATCAACCGGAGAATAACACCTGGGAGTCATGGCCGAGGTTGGACCGCCCCACTTGAGGTGTGTGAATACCCACGTATTCAGAGCCTCGTGCGTGGTTGCCCACAGGTGAAAACAAACATTCACGTCGTGAATTCACTAAGTAGAACCCCTTTTTATCTTTGTCTTTTGTCCTCGTAAGACGAATCACCTTTTTTCGATTTTTTTTCCAACCCATCCATCGTATTCCACGTCTTACCGCAGTTCCCCTCCACTTCCTCTTTTTATCTAAACAATTCAACGTAGTTTTAATGTGGCGAAAAACGATGATGAATGCGGGATTACAGGGTGAAAGGTCAAATATTTCTGGCGGACCTTACCTTTGGCATCTCCCCTCTCCCTATCTTAAATAAACACACGAAAAGATGCATTGTACCAGCTAGTAAATTTTTAAACAGCACAGACTGTCACAATAGTGTCCGATGGCAACCCTTCCTGGCTGTCACTCGGGGCGATCAATCTCCTATCACCTCATACCCCTTAATGGCCACTGCTATAAGTAACCTAGTTCTGAAATCTTAGAGGGTCTTCTTATATGTACTTTCAAACATGTCAGTGCGTATGGACATGTACAAATAAAGGTAATTTCAACAGGTATCTGTGATCACGTGTTCTTTACGTCTTTTACCTTTTTCATCATCGTTCTTATTTTATTTTATTCCCGTTTTTGCCCTTTCGTCATTTTAAAAGCAATCTTTCCTAATCACGGCTGTTACTTAAGTGTTACTTTAATCACTCCTTTGATATTTCCCAAACACTACACCTGGATCGTAAGACAAGTTATTGTTGGTGCGGGAGTCGCCCACATTGGCGATTGACAGAACTCGTTTGATACTTTAATCCCCTATTTAAATAAAGCGAGCGTCACCAAATTTTGGCACAATAGCACTCTCGCCAGAACGATTGAAAATAAAGGACTCGTGAGACGCACGGGAGGGTTCTTGCCAGATGGTAGACTGTTTTGACGGCGGCTAAGAAGTTTAGATTTGTTTACTTGCAAAGAGAGATAAAGGGAGCCGACATATAACAATGAGACAAAATACGGCACCAGGCAGGTACAACGAGGGGACTTCACTCAAGCCAAAAAACAGAGGACTTTGTGAAAAGGAGCGGATAATTTCTGTATCGGTCGGCAAATCACATACCATGATTTGCCTCATCAAAGGAATTCAGCACGCAAGTGAAGAGTTGGTTACGAGAGCCCACCCTATTTTAGTAAAAGATGGGCACTGAAATTGCACGCGAGATGCAGACGTCGCAGGGCAAGATGGACGATTAAATAATATAGGAAGAGGCGAAATTATAACACACAGCTTCAGAATTGCTACACATTAGCAAAAACAGAAATATAACGACACGTTCGCCAGAAGTTCGTACGGGTTTATCAAAATCCTGGAGCATAAGTGAAATAGTTTCCCCGAGCTTAGCCTGTTTCCAGCCTGTTACATAATTTATTTCTGTGGGGATCTATAATTCGTACCTGTGGAAATTAATTTTATATAGCGTTCTTAATGAATTTGCGAAGGGAAAGAATTTTTGCAGATGTTTGATTCAACACATTACGTGTTTGGCGTCTAATCGGAAAGAAGCTAGCAAAGCGTACGTTCGAACAGCAGAACTTACTAGATAGAACGTCACACATTTCCTAAGTTACAAGGACGATCTTCAAGTATTAGTATACGTTGGCAGTGCAACATTTTATTCACCTGTCTATCATGTACTCACATGTTAATACGCATGCATAAATCAAGTTCAACTCACTCACAAGCATATTCCGTGAATCAAGATTACATATTCACACGTTAATTCGCCAAGATATCAAGAACAAGTGCTTATAAATTAACTCGCATACATATATTCGAATAACTCGAAAGCTGATAGCCTGAAACAAATTCAGCTGCTCTATGCGTCAGTGCATAAAATGATTTTATCTACCCTAATCGTGGATTGCAAGAAGTACATTCATTCAAGCAAGCTTTATTGCATGAAACACACTTGTTACCAGCAGATCATATCGTGAAGAGCTCCAGTCTAGTCAGTGCACTTTTTAATATCATACAACAGACATTTTCCTGAAACTAATGTCAACGGTTTGTCGACTCTAGAGAGATTTCAAGCTTTGAAGGACACTATATCCTCCAAGTTCTCATTATCACACGTGCAAAGGTTTTCATCAATAAGTCCTCGCCTTGGAGATAACCCACACGGCGTTAACATACAACTACATGGGACAGTAAGTGCATATAATCACACAATCATCCCCTGGAGGAAATTTGAAAGAGTCATAGACAGTGTAGATTGGATATCAGTGTGATAACACTTAATATATCACATCATCATGTTACTATTTCCATAGGGTGATTCTTATATTTAATTAACTACATTTAAAAAATTTCATCTGTGTGTGTGAATTGTCTTTCACCATCATCACTTTTGACTAACCTTATATGTGTATAAATTTAATTATTAAACTGTATATCCACGTTGATCATTTCCTAGTTATTTAATACCCCTCGTGCTGTCTGTGTTAAGTATGAACATATAGGTAAAATCTTTCATTTCGGAGTGGCTAAGAGGTATGACATCTGCCTCGAATTGTAAAGGTACCGGGTTCGATTGCCAGTAGAGGGAATATACTTTATGGCATTTTTTTCAGAACCAGCGGTCCTAGTAATGTCATACTCCCCCTGATCTCCTTGGTAGTGAGATCGGATGTCTAGCCTTCTCGGATAAGGGTAAAAAATAAGGAGGTCCCGTGTGCAAGGTGTGCATGTTAAAATTCCCACGGTAGTTGGAAATCGTAAAGAGTAAGCCATAAGGCCGCTGCCATGGCAAAATTAAAAAATTAGAAACCTACCAACCAAAAAAATATGTGTATAAGGTGTGATTCCTATATATATATGTACACATTGAGATTCTCGCCGGAGTTACAGAGTTCCTGAACTGTGCTGAGATCATCCTCCTTGTGTGATCTAAGGGAGGAAATCGGAGCGCTGATGGAGTCGTCCGTTTGCAATGAAGATAGTCCTTTAAAACCAGACCAAAACCAAACTTGGGCATTACTGGTATAAAAATGGTGTAGACTTCAACATTTATTTATTTTGTCGTTATTCTTCATTTATGCAACCACGACAAGATTGTAACTGACGTCTGCTCTACTCGATTGCTTAAACATTGATGTTAAAAATTGTTCCTCTGTGGCAGGGAGGGGGTGCCAGGCTGTTGATGCTCTTGGGGTTGATAAGATGGCGCTGACAAACACTGAATGGATCTTTACCACAATTTACCCAATTTAGGCCACTTCGTGTAACAAGCTATCGCTCGAGATGTCGGCTTCGAAGGGCAGGGTAGCAAGCACGTGATCGTGTGGTGTACTTTCCCAACTCCGGGTTCTCGGGCAAAGGCTACTGGTAAATGATGGTGATATTGCTTTGACTCATTATATCTAGACAGGCGATCGTTCTTCGTTTCATGTAAAACGACATCAAAACGAAAGCTGTTAGTCACTAGCACAAAACTCAGATTTTATGACATGTTTATT
This sequence comes from Oreohelix idahoensis, assembly GCA_024509875.1. NCBI lineage: Eukaryota > Metazoa > Mollusca > Gastropoda > Stylommatophora > Oreohelicidae > Oreohelix > Oreohelix idahoensis. Next base: position 193,257 of record JAMPIV010012675.1, read on the forward strand.
TGGGTCGCTTGCCAGCTGATCACAACAGTGGGTGATAGATGTAGCAATCTGCTTTAACTGACAAATCTTACAAGTCTCTTCATTAGTAAATGACATCCACAAATTCCTTGGCTACTGCCTGTCACCCGTACAGACTAAACGGACTTTAGTGTACAAAGTAAAACTCTAGAACAATGTCATAGCATTCTCTACTGATCGTTGTTCGTGATCTTCTGGTTAGGACGCTATCTTCTACACTAGTCTAAAAGTTCTCGAATTCGACTCCTACTCACGTTCAGTTGAGTACTCGTAGGAATTCTCTGAATTTCTGCTCGATCTAAAGAACTGGCTTACAGCTATCACTTTCTGCATTCACGAAACCTCGTTAGCGCCAATCTTCTTCCTGAAAACTTAAGTTCATACCTTCACTGTGGTCTCTACCTTCTTCTCTAGTCCAACTTCTCCTTTCCCAGCTATTCACCAACTGCCCAGGCAAAACCTGTTTTTCGATTTCCTGTTGACCGCTAAATATCTCTATCTTCTGATTGGTCTGGCCACCTGACCTAAGCCCAATCACTTACCTCGTTTTATCCCTAATCACCAAATTTGTATTGAGCCCTGGCGAGCTCACGGTGACGATCACGCTGTTCTGTTTGTAACTTAACCTTGCAACCACTACCCCTTACTTAAATATTTATCGAACGTTCTTATCTTACTGTTACTTCCTTATCAACTCCCCCTTTAAACTCCATTCCCTACTACACCTCATTAAAAAGAAAAAAAAACTGCGACTTGTATCTGCTCAAGTCGAGCGGGCAAGCTGAAGTTTCCAAAATTACTAGTGGTGTCCGCTCAAGTCGATCGATCAAACACTGTTAAAAAGTAACGTTTTCGTAAATCTGCACTTTTGGCTGTATTAACAAAACTAGTTAAACCAGTTTAATCTCCGTTCTCCAATGTTCTAACCTACATAGCTATTTTTCGCTGTTCCGTTCTCTCATGTTTCTACATATCTCTATAATAAATCTGAACTATTTGTGAGATGTAGTAATTATCTACCTTGTCTTGACTTTCCAAATTGCAAACGTTATGGACACTAGCTAATCCTTCGCTCTCTATTTGATACTGCTACAGCCACAGACCACATGGTCTCTTAAATTTGGACATGTACCCTAAAATAACCGCCAGGCCTTGTGTTGAACGGACTCGCCTCAACAAAATGAGGCCAAAAAATAAAAAAAAATCACTCTCTCCGTATTCCTCCTCTGATAGCCCTGCTCCCTCCTCCCCCCTCCCCCCGGCCAACATATATGTGTGATGCACGCACTGTCATGGATTGCCTCCCCTGCTTTGCAGTAGTGCTCCAACAGTGACCAAAACTCAAGAGCATCTAATTTTGGCTTCCAAGGTATCTACCTGCGCGCAAGATTACTCTTGGCAGAGATGTAGATAGAAGATTAATGACACTTCTACCTTAAGGGAGTTTCACAAGATATTTCCAGAAGTCACGAACAATGTTGCATTGGGCTGAACAATTGTTAACGCATTATATCTGGTCCGTCGCCTTTTGTGAAGGATTTAAGCAATGGTTTAGCCCGTTCAAGCCCCAAGTTGGTGTAATCCAACGAATGCCTCTTATACGTAATGGCTCTCTCTCTCTCTCTCTCTCTCTATATATATATATATATATATATATATATATATATATATATATATATATATATATATATATATATATATATATGTAATTATTAAGTAGTCTTGCTCAAACATTTGCTTTCATACTTCTAATTACTGAATAAACAATTATTTGTTTAGTTTAAAATAACATACAACAAATTTAATAGTCAATTAGTTCAACAAATTAAAATAAGGACTAAATGTGGGTGAAAGGTAAATTAAATGTTTCCTCACAGAGGTTGGATCAGGGCGCTATCAATATCCGTGTTTTGCTGTTGCCTGTGACAAATAAAACTTAACTCTACATGAGTCCTGCTGCTGTGGTTCATCAATTCTGTGATAACGGAAGCTTTCTCCACACTCTCTTCCACTGTAGGTGGTTAAGGTGGATGCTTTTCCCTCACAATAGCGCACAAAGCGTCTGATGGCTTGTAACCACGAACTTTAAACAAATAGAAAGAAATAAATGCCTGCTAAATACATTTGTTAGCCTCAAACTAACAGGCCCATTGTCATGCGCTCCATCCACCAGTGTTAACCTCTCAGAAGAATTAAACTCCCGAGCACACAGTGTATCTCAAGGAATATGATGAAAATTCACAAATATCCTTCCGGGTGTTAACTAGGAAATTGCGTCTGGAGTACGGGAATAATGATTTACATGAATTACCATTTAAAAAAGTACATACATCTCACAAGATAATATGTTACACCTTAGGCACATGTGATGTAATTATCACTCATTACTCATCACTACTCCCGTCGGAGTCTGGGGTCGCTCTGCTGTCGGGTTTCCCTCACTACTAGTCAGAAATAATTACCAGCTCTTGCAGTAGTGGTTCATGCATATACTATTTTCATATGTTGAGGTTGTCAGCCTTGTATATAACCACTTAGCAAGAAACCTGTAGAATTTACATTAGTAAATACATTGTTTACACTTACCCCAAAATTTTGGGAATACACAATCTCCTTGCACAGATTTAGACGACACAGCTCTGTATTAGAAGCTTCGAAATCACTTAGGTCTGGAAATTATAGTTAATTCCTCTGACGGCGGGTGGTCTGCGAAATCCTGGCCTGGGAAAACGTTTGTTTAATTCCTCTATGACTAGGTCTGGGAAAATAGAGTTAAATCCTCTGACGGCGGATGTTCTTTGAAATCACCTGGGCCTGGAAAAACTTTTGTTAAATTCCTCTATGACTTGTGATCAAATTCCTAGGATTCCAGTCTTGTTAATTAAAGTCCTGGCCCCTTTAAGTTTCCAGTATTGTATTAAAAATGCGGGTTTACTTGTGAATTCCAAAGTTGCCCAATACTTGATCTGTTATTTATAGTTGTCTCCTTTTTCTTTCTGGCTTTTAGGAGTCGCTGATATGACTTGTGCACTGCAGTCTATGCAGTGATCTGTGTCTGTGTTTTCATCACACTATATTCTCAGTTCTTAGTGCGAATCACAGATTGCACTTCCGACTAGTGTGCCAATAAAATATATTGTATATTTCAGCTCCTCACAATGAACCAATCCTATCGAATCTCGTTCAGCACTATGTGGGTAGGGGCTTTTTTCAAATTCGAAAAATACCCCCACGTGTTTCAAAATATTAAATTTAATATCCACTCTTACAGTGATGTCATACCGTTGCATCAGACTTCCGCCGGCATCCTGTGCACAACTCATAAACACCATCTGTGAACGCATTTGATGTCCAGATGCTACCTATCGCCAATATTGTTTTTCCAGACAGATTATTGTGATAATCAGACACAGGGATGGTCCCGTGAAACGATAAACGCATCTACCACCTGTGTAATTTTCCCCACCTCAGTCGGCTATCTCAGACAGACAATATTGACTTCTATATATGTTGATCGGGCGAGACCGTCTTTTCATGATAAGAATCTCGCTCGCTGACCGGTGATAATTACTGGGTATTGTTACGATAATACCCCAGTTCACCTGGCGGAACGTAAATAAGTCTGAGGAGTGGTAAACAAGATAAAGACCGTCCCATAGCAAATAATTCCGCTGGGAGGACAACATTAGACAATCTCTGAAGGACGTAGGACTAGAATGGAACCAGGCCAGGAGGAAGATAGCCGATACAATAGTATGGCGCTCTCTCTTCCAAACCCCTACACCCCACAATAGAAGAGGAACGACCAAATAAGTAAGTGTTAACTAATAAAAAGGCATATTTTATTATTCTTTATATTTTGTCATCGAAACTGTAAATGAACATGTGTGAAAATTATTCTTATATATTCTATTTTAATGACTTATTTTCTGCACCTAAACAAAGTATGATGAAGTAGAATAATTTAAAAAAAAAAGAAGAAATATCTGGTGTGTTTTCCTTGAACCGTTTTGTGGACTCTCGAGGGTTCACGTACCAAATTTTTGAGAATGCTGCTCTAAAGGAATTGCATAAGTACCTTCACTTTCGTCGTGAACACACGGACAGCTCAAAGTTACTCACTGCGCATTTATAAAATGTTCACACAGTTCCTCATAAACATATGTGTCTAGTAATCAGGGTAGCGATATGTGGCGCATATTTTCTCTGTCTGCATCAAGTGTGCTTTCTTCTTCATTGTCTTAAGTGGGAGCTAGAAAGTACAAACATAATTAGGAAAAACACGCTGATTTAACATCGTCAACAAAAATTGTTGGGCTTCAATTTGTAACTAGTGTAAAGGTTTTATTTGCTAACGAGGCCTTCAACCAAGAGTGTGCTTAGCTCTTGTTTGCCGCTCAAGCTTCTTTCGCTGCTATTTAACTTCACTACAGACAAACAAACATATTTAAGAATCTGTGAGTCAGATTTCCCCGTTCGTTCGCACCACGTTTTCCCTTTTGTCTGTACTGCAGGATTTAAAATGGGCATTTAATACACGAATATCACTTGTACTTTTTTTATATGGGCATATACTACACACAAAAATCTCCTTTCCATTTTATAAAGGCATTTACTACACAACATTCTCCTTTCCACTTTATATGGGCATTTGCTACACAAAAATCTCCTGTCCACTTTATTAGATATATTTCAGGTTCAGTTAAGTTTCACAGTCATACTAAACATGACGTTCGCTAATTTTTGAAAACAAGAAAAAAAAAACAAGTACTTCTAACACTTTGAAGTGTCTTTATCAGTAAAACCGTCGTAGATATAATTACATATGTCACCATGCTTTCAGTAAGTATTCTACTGTTGTAACAAATATCTTTAGGGGGTGGAGGGGGTGAGGGTGGATAGAGAGTCTCTGCGGCGACAAAGAAAGAAATGGACAACTGCTATTACTAAACATGTCGTAAAAGGCATCTTCTTCTGCTTCTTCTTTCTTTAACCTTTCAACTCCATAAGGAGCACATGCCTTCAACAAACGTATGCAAAGTCTTCTTGTAGTTGACCTATCGATGTGTTTGTTGAAGTTTTTTAGGTTTTAAATCTCTACAGGATGGAATAACCGGCTCCATGTCTGTGACGTGGAAATGTAAATATAGCCTCAGAAATCCGACCACCTTTGCTGCCTCAGTTAGCGTTCATGTTTTGCGAAGGCTAGGCCACGCAATTCGCTGTCTGTTTACTCACTTTTGAAGCCACGCCTATTTTTCCTGTCTTTCTTGCGCTAACGAGTTTGTTTACCTATGTTTGAAACATGCCAGATAACGGGGAGCGAATCGGGTAGTTACCTGAGCTCTCACGCGAGCTAATCTGTCAATCATCGGATACCAAATTTAAGGGCGGTAATAATATTTCCGTACCTTTGATGTTTACATTTTCAGGGGAGATTTGATAGGATTGGTTCATTGTGAGGAGCTGAAATATACAATATATTTGATCTATGGCAGGGGAGGAAATCTAAGAAAACCCGTCCGCACGGCATGTCTTGTGATATCGTCCGGCATCGCGGGTAGATCGAACCGTAGAATCCTTTTATCTCGGAAGCCAAGCTTGTTGAATTTTTCCCGATACGTCGAAGGTGTGACTTGTCACATCGTGTAGAGATATTGTGCAAAACCTGTATATATACTGCCTTCTCTCCTAGTCATTTATCAAGTCGCTCAGGAAATTTTGGATATTCTAAACGCGTACGCTAGAACCTACGTGAAATAGTCCGTTAATAGCATCGTGGGGATTATTCTGATTTCTCTGGTAATAATATAAGTTGTGCTTAAGTATTAAATGTGTTAAAAGTTTTACCATTTTATTCACTGCCATTCCCTAGCGTTAAGACTAGCGAAATAGCAAACACGTAGATATTCTCTTACCAGTGGTTCAGTAATATAAAATCCATCAACCATTTTTTTCACCAGAAGATATGGTATAGCTGACTTAAGTATAATGCTACGAGTGACGGATAAAAATGACAGAGTAGTATGCGCATTATATTTCTTTGTGTGTAAATTGATTTAAATGAATAGCATTTAATATCATGTGTAAAAACGATAGCCGTCGACAATCAACTAGCTAAGAATGGCAGGCGATATTTGTTAAGGGAGCGTAGTCATAATTAAATTAAAAATGACATTGTGCGCTGAGTGTTTTACCGGGTCGGTGGGGGAACGATTGCATGCCTTTACCAAACCCGTACTCGTTAAAGCGACGCGTGATAGTACTCGTATAAGCTAAGACACAGTGTGCCTTTTAATTTAATTAGGTGACGGAGAGGATAAGAGATCATACCTTCCGTTTGATAGGATAGGATATTATCATTTTGGTTAAATGTTTTGTTTTCTTCCAATATAGTGCTTGGTCAAAACCCAGCGGCCAGCGGTTCTCTATTGTGGTCCTTTTCTCAGTTACTGAAGGAGTAATAAATGTCGTTTTCCTTGGCGTCCGTCCCCAGTACAGGTGTGATCAGGAATAGCTAACCTATTAACTGTAAATTTGAGTCACTGTACTTACAAATACACAGATTGTTTTATTCAATTTTATCAGCCCGCTGTGGCAAATGATATAACATTTTTTTCCCGACTTCTGATAGTCGTTTTGCTAAGTGGATTGTATCCAGGAGATTTCGCTGTTTCATAATCGGCACTCACCCCAGAGAAAAGCCGATAGGATTTATCATCATCAGTTTTTTTAAATAACGTAACAGTTGTATTAGCACCCAGAGGCTAGACAATACAGGAAATATTTGTTATAACTGTGAACGTCCCGAGAACGTCTTGCTTCAATAACTATATGTGGTGATACAGGACTCATCCAGGAAAAATTAACCCACCAACTTCGGCGACCACCTTGAAATTATTATTTGATACCAAGGCTGGTCTGGGGCCAGATTGGGCAACCCACCTGACACTATAGGTACATACTATTGTTGATCCGGCGCACGGATATTGCTCTTATATTTGTACTTATTTTTAGGGCCAGAAAATAGATTAATTTGCTTATTATGTTTATGGCCTGAATTCATATGTATTACATATTATTAGTACAAGTAGAATCAGTCCTATATTGTATATTTTGGATGGGTAGGCGGGACTAGATTCTTATTATTCCGGTCTAGCGGAAGTATGAGTTGTCTTGACAAGTCGTGATGAGTTCCGATGTACCGTGATAATGGCGGGTACGCACTTTTCAAAGAGCTGGTAGATTCTTAAGGAAATATGATTCATGAAGTGGTTTTCTTCTAAAGGAGATGGTATCTCTACTATAGTTTATGTTAGAGACTCTCCTAAGGTACGGTACAATGTATAATTCGGACTCCATGTATTGCCAGACCCTATTTTGATGATCTCATGTCGATTCGACCTAGATGGAACATTGTGCTTCGTATCGCTAGGGTCGTGTTTTGTATCGACGAAGATGACAGACTTTCCTACAGCGGTTATGGCTACGTGAATTAACCTGATCACCGTAGAGCTGTATGGAAACATTTATGAAATCATTTATATATCCATTATAAATTAACTCTGGCTTATATTCTCCTTCCTATGAATGAGTGAACGACAACTCAGGGAGGCGGCCATGTTAGATTTCGGTCATCATATGTTTTGATCACTGCCAAGAGAACAGATTATTTATCCTATTATCGGACAGTGACAGGGAGATCTCAATCTTGCTAGAAACCCCCCTTTCGTGGTTTCATGATATATACTACAAAACTATGGACGTCAAGTAACTTTAGTTATTTACCGATCTGCCTTCACTGACGCGTTTAGTCAGATAGGGGATGCGGCCATAATGTATCATGACATTGAACTTTTGATGTACTGCCCATTATTTCTGAATGTGTCATGACTTCAGATCTGCTATGTATACCTACAAATTGATATGTCAACATACCTTGATGTACTCGTATGTCCCAGTGTGTACGTCTGAATAAATTGAGTAAACAAAGATTCCAGCAGTCTGCATTGGTGCCTTGTAGACACAAGTGTATGAGTGGTTATATTGGTCAGCACACGAACAGTACACCAATCCTGCGTCGGTTGATTACTTTTGCTGGAGCCTTTGTAACTCAGGATTTTTACCCATTTACCGTATGCCTGATCTCAACAACACACCACTCTTCCTTACAGAGCATACAGAGTGACACTTTACAGAGTGGGAAATAAACAAATAAAGAAGAAAGAACCTTTTACAGATACCTACACCGGTTATTAGGTAAGCAAGATTGTTTGTGGCCACAGATGACAGAGTGAGTGACAGAGAGAGAGAGCAAATATTTTCCTTTGTTACAATCATCGTACTTTTCTTTTGTATTTCGCTAAACTGAGTAGTTTACTGGATAGTTTAAGTAGGAACTGTGTTCTTTTCTTTACTGTTTATTCTTTATACCCTAGTGTTAATCTTTGACCTTTGGGTTATTAACTTCTTTTGGGATCTTTCTTTCTCAACAAGAGGGAGGGCACTTATTGGGTTATTTTCCTATGTCTGTAAAAATGATTATTCTTCTTCTTTGACCCATAACCACCAACCGTCAAAGCAGTCAGCAGCCATCACGCCTGGTGGCGTCTTGTAGGGCAGCAACAAATTGATTCCACTTTGCTCGGTCGGCGGTCATCCTTCGTACAGTGCCCCAACTCTGGTTCATTCTTTGCATCTCAGCTTCCACAGTTCTCCGCTAAGTTGTTTTTGGTCGGCCTCTCTTTCGATTTTCCTCGGGGGTCCATAGCATAGCTGTTCTTGTGATGGTATCAGGGTCCCTTCTGTGGACGTGGCCAACCCAACTCCAGCGTCTGCCAGCTATGATGGTGTGCATGTCCTCCTGGTTACTCCGAATAAGTAGTTCTTGGTTGCTGATGGAGTTTGGCCAACAGATTCGGAGAATTTTCCTTAGACAGATTGTGTGGAAGCAGGACAGTTTCAACATTTACTTCTCTGTTACTCTCCAACATTCCGCACCATAGAGAAGCACAGTAAGTTCACAGCTCTTATACAGTCTTAATTTGGTGTTTGTGCTGTACTGGGAAGACTTCCAAATGTTGTTGAGAACAGCAAAGGCTGTTCTTGCTTTATTCATTCTGTTGTTAATGTCCTTGCTTGTTCCGACATGATTATATTGATACATATATGTTTGATGTTGTAAAGTTTAAGTGATAATAAACTAAACAAAACTTAACTTAGTGTGTCGGTCAGTCCCATACCCAATTATCCATAGTTTTTCACGTTTGTGCGTATTGTTGTCACATAATTGTGTGTGCGTGGGCATGTGTAGTGTAACTTATATTTCATATAGGGAGAGAAAGGTCGTCTGATATTAAAATATAGTCGTATAGATATGCTGGACTAGAGGAACTACTCACTCCAGTGACTCTTACACTATTCCCTCGTGAAAATCTATTTCTTACACCTTCATCCTCGCATATTTACCACTATCACCTCTGCTCAGACGGGACCATAAATATCTTCTGACCTATCTTTAAAAAATTACGACAATGTCCAACCCTCCTTTGTCGCCTTATACGATTGCATGGTAGGTCATAATGTTGATATTCTTTGTTCCCCATTCGGGCTCTAGTAACACACAGGTGTAAGATGCAACTAATTTAAAGCTATTCTTCTCTTCTCTTCTTCTTCCGTCCTTAGCCACCGACCGTCAAAGCAGTCAGTGGCCATTACGCCTAGTGGCGTCTTAGGGCAACAGCAGATAGGTTTTCTTTGCCATTGTTTCCCATCACGCCTATTGGCGTCTTTAGGGCAATGGCAAATCAATCCATCTGCTGTTGTTTCCGTAATCGAAGTGACTGGCAAACGGGTGATCAGCCCGTTGGTAAAGCTATTCTTGGTGTCAGAAATTTCATCATGTAAAATACAAGGGGATTGACATAAGTCTTGGGCCTGACCATGAAGGACATGTCACAGAGAGCTGAAATTTTGTATAGTGTTTATTCCTTTTCAATATAGCCACCGTCTGAATTGACACACTTCTGCCATCTCTGCTTAACCTTGAAAGACCTTGGGAGTAGAACACTCTATTTTTCAAACTAAACCAGTCATCACATGCCAGTATAACCTCGTCATCGCTGTCAAAATGATTTCCTTTTAGCTGTTTTTTTAAGATTTGGGAATAGAAAAAAGTCTGATGGAGTCAAATCTGGAGAATATGGTGGGTGTGGAAGAATTTCAATATTCAAATCGTTGGCTGCTAGCTGCACAAGCCGTGCTTTGTGAGAGTGCGCGTTGTCTTGAAGCAAAGAAAGATTTTGAGTGCGCGTTATCCCTCGTTTCCTGGTCACAACCTTTCTTAGTTTGGTGAGAAGTTCTGCATAGTACTGTCCATTAACTGTGTTGCCTCGAGGCCGATAATCTTTCAAAAGGACACCTTTGCCGTCCCAAAAAACCGTCAGCATCACTTTTCCTGCAGATTTCTGCGCCATCGGCTTGACGGGTGTTGGGGAGCCCTGGGTTTTCCATTGCATGCTGGCAATTTTGGATTCAGGGTCATAATGGTGTACCAAAGTCTCATCTACTGTCACCATGGTCTCCAAAAAATTTTTTGACTGACACTTTTTGAGCAACTGTTGACAGCAATTTACCCTCGTTTGCTTCTGTTCACGTGTCAACAGTCGCGGAACCCAGCGTGCACACACTTTTCTCATGTTCAGTCTGTTGTGGAAAATTCTATAAACTGTTCTTTCATTTATTTTTACTCTACGAGCTATCTCCACAATTGTCATTTTTCGATCCTGGTCAATGATTTTCTTCACTCTTGTTGCATTTTCATCGTTGCACTCTGAGGTTGGTCTACCAGATCTTGGCAGATCAGCAACATTTGAGCGGCCGCACTTAAACTGTTAACACCAGTTTTTTTTACCGAAGTATATGAAGGACAAGAATCACGAAACACTGGTTCCATCTCCCTGTGTATTTCTGTAGGTGTTTTTCCCTGAAACATCAGAAATTTTATCACAGCTCTGGCCTCCTTCTTTTCCATTGTTTTGTCAAATCTTTGGAGCAGCAGATCCGGTCAATAGGGTACATTGCGCCATGCACCGTAGCGGGAAAACCCATTTCAGAAACAAACGCGTACTTCACACATTCAGTGCAAATATGATGAACTTTAAAAGTGCCAAGTTTCATCTTCCTCCTGTGACTCCTTCATGGTCAGGCCCAAGACTTATGTCAATCCCCTTGTACGTTTCTGCAGAAACTAACACTGCACGAGCTTATGAAAAGCTGTGACGCAGGCTTCCTGATCTTAAACCACTTCCAGTGGTGGTCACACACCAATTCATCATCATCATTACTCTTCAGCTCCGCAAAAAAAGGTGTGCCCAGTCCTCCTGTACTGTGCCTTCCTGTCAAGATATTTCCGTGTCTTCTTTCTTCCTGTCATTTCTGCCTCCAGTTCTCTTCTCCATGATTTGTTGGTCTCCCTGTACTCTCTTATCCCTCGGCATTTCAGAACGAGGACTGCCTTGTAAGGCTATCAACAGGTTTCCTTAAGGTGTGCGTTCTGTGCATTGCCAACATCGTATTGTCATCTTCTGTTCAATAGCCACCAATCTGGTTCTTTTCATTAGTTTTACAATGGTGATCTTGACATCAGTTTTACAATGGTGATCTTGTCATCAGTTTCACAATGGTGATCATGCCATCAGTTTCACATTGGTAATCATGTCACCAGTTTCACAAAGGTGGGCTTATCACACCGGTATTATCCTTCTGTTTTAAGCAAGTGACTGTTTGTGAAAGTCTGTAAATTCTTGGTTGCTGTTTATGTTGTTCTCCATGTTTCAGATCCATACAATAGGACTGACAAGACTGTAAAGGGCAATTTTTACTATCTTGCAATATAATACATTTATATACTTATTATGTTCGCAAATATTTTGTAATCAAAGTATTTCCTTTTTAAGTGCTTAAGGAGAAGTCATTTTTGAGTTACTTCCCTTGAAAGTAGTTCCGTCATCTTCGATCGGACTCCGCGGACGAGTCTAGGCCTACTGCGATTTATTCTTTGGCTGGGTAGGAATAGATTGTTCTTGCTTCAGTATATCTATGGCCTGAATTTATACGTAGTGTTTGTATGAGTAGGACGAGTCTGTCTTATATATGGATATCTTTACATTTCTAAGTCGAACTATGTTGGTTGTCGCTAGAAAAGGTCAAAGGCTATGCAGCGGAAGTATCGCTAGCAAAGGGTGTGATTTATGGCCGTCATCCTGTCTGGATGTCGAATTTTGTTGTAGCAGGCCTATCGCCGAAAAAATGATCTATAAGTCAATGGGGAAAAGTGATAGTCATTTAGACATGTTGTATGTACTTTACCCCAGTGTTTATTCTCTTTTGCCAAGGAATGGCAAAGTTATATTTCTCATAGAAAGGTAAAACCACAATTTATTATGAACTTGGGCTTCGCCATCGTTGTTGATAAACAGATGCACAGTGGTACTTTTGAAAAGAATATTTATTCAAAGGAAGACGACATTCCTATATATCAACACTAGATTGTATGATATTATTCAATCACCTCTATGAGAGAAGCTATGAAGAAATGAGGACATTTAACGAATGACCAATTTTGGTCTGGGTCCTATAGTGAGTGAAACTCACGAGAGAAGAACAGCCATGTTGAAATTCATATACTTTGTATTTATCGAGTGAGAAAAAGGGATGCCTGTACTATCGCTCGATGAACCAAGAGATCACTGCTACATGTGAGAACCCATGTCTGGGATTCCTATATCTTTATGGAAAATATATATATTGAACTTTACGTGAAGGGATATTCACTAGACGAGGTTAGGTCTAGGAGCCTTCCTATATATTGGTTATGGTCTGACGTGCCCAGTCAGTAAAGCCAGATGATTTACATGATGGAACTCTGAATGCTTATTTACGAATGCTCCATTATGATATTTGCCAAGCATGAATGCTAACTTAAGATGATATTCCTGTGATCAACATTATGCTGTCTATGTCGACACTTGTTCCTGTAACCATACACGTACTGTCCAAGTGTGCGTCCCATTAAATGTTATAAAAAGACCACCGTAGTTCCAGTACTTCTTGAATTCGAACAGTGTGAGTATGAGTGATGTACTACCAACCTGTCAACTCTATCGAATCATTCTACCATTCGCGTTCTGACATTCACATACACACTCATTGTTTACACTCACATTCTTGTCGGAGCCTCATCACGTTCCAGGACAAGATGACCTGTATGACCAAAACTGTGCTGGGTTTAATGAGTTGACAATCGTTACACTTTACTACACCAGTCCCAACATCTACATTTATCAACTGGTGGACATTCACGTCATTTAACAAATAAAGCGTGATTCAACAACTAGTAGCCAGTATGAGTTAACAACTAAACAGAGTTTAACAATGACATATGAGTTAAAGATTCTTATTATTTTCTGGCGACAAATGTATATTCATTATTATTTATAATAAGTATATACAAAAGTGTTCACATTACAACAGGTATAATTAGTGAGTTTATAATAATATATACTGTACACATACAGTTTGTTAATCATCTGACTTGTAAACTCCATGGTATTTAAATTAATACTAACTACAGATGACGAAACCAATAATGAACGTTTAGCACTGCCGATTCATAATGTAAAACTAATTGCAACAGAAATCATCACTGTAAGAGCACGTGCTTTCACGCAGGTTTTTATAGTTTTATCATACATATGATACTCATAACAGAAACAAAGAACAAGGTGCTAGCAGCAAAACAGAAGTCCTGGGAAGAATTTGGAGAAAAGCTAGAAAACGATGCGCAAGAAAACCAGAAATTGTTCTATAAGACCCTAGCAAATCGAAATACTCAAGACCTAATCTTCACACTCAGTTGAGTGAAAAGGCTCTTGAGTATAAGAGTGAAATCCATCTTTGCTTTTTAGATCTGGAAAAGGCATCTAACAAGGTCCCCTGGAACAAACTCTGGGACTGTTTGGCAAGGAAGAACATTCCTACACCTCTGATTCATGCTATACAGAGCTTCTACAAGTCTTGCAGACATTATATGAGGACGGCAAACCATAAAGTCAGAAGAATTCAGGACCACCACTGGTGTAAAACAAGGTGATATCCTGTCACCTTATCTGTTCGTACTCCTCATGGCGATGTCATCAAGGCATGTAAGGAGAGGACAGGAAAGTATTCAGTGGGGTACTGGAAGATGAGACAGGTCTATATTTCAGAGCTGGCATTTGCTGGTAATGTTGCCCTGATTGCTAAATCAGAGGCACATCTTAAATCCAACATGCAAGTCTGGAAGGAAGAGCTGGAGAAGAGATGGATGATCATAAGCAGCTCGAAAACAAAAACCATGGTGATATCACGAGAGGAACGAAGACATCAGTTTAAGCCGAGGAACAGGTTCTGAAGTAGTCGACCACTTTAAATACCTTGGAGCTGTCATAGACCGGAAGGGAGGGATCAAAGAAGAGTTGGCTACCCGAAGAGTAGCAGCTGGGAGACTTTTTCGAGCCATAAATAGAGGATTCCTCAGCAAAAGAGAAGTTGGTAAGAAGACGAAGATGGCTGTATACCGCTCCATCTATGTCCTTGTCTTGACGTATGGATGTGAGTCATGGGCAATGACTAAAACCCACAAAAGCCGTATCCAAACCTCAGAAATGAGGTATCTGAGGAAGATGATTGAAGTAACTAGAAGAGACATGGTCCGCAACCAGACGATACGTCAAGGCCTAAAACCCCAACCCCTGCAGACCCAAGTAGAACAGTCCCAACTGAGATGGTTTGGCCATGTCTGCAGAATGGGAGAAGCTAGGCTACCACGGCAAGCATGGGAATCTAAGAGCCAGGGATCCAGACCTCCAGTACGACCCAAAGTCCGCTGGGAGGACAACATTAGACAATCTTTGAAGGACCGAGGACTAGAATGGAACCAAGCCAGGAGGAAGACAGCCGATAGAATAGTCTGGCGCTCTCTCTTACATACCTCTACACCTCACAGTAGAAGAGGAACGACTAAGTAAGTAAGTAAGTTTTATAGTTTTATGTTCTCCACTTATTTCTCACTTTCGTTCACTTCTGTGTTTTGTTTGTATGTCCCTGACGAAGGCCTTGTGGCCGCAACGTAGGTTTTTTCTTGTCCTTTCTCCCAATAAGACGTATCACTATTTATGTTTTTGTTTTATCCATTCTACAGGTTTCCTCAAAGTTAGGTCATCTGCGGTGGAAGATCTAGCTCCATAAAGAGTGAAAGAGGTGATAATGATGATGATACTGCCGATGTAATACGTAAAAACAGGCCCTAATAGAAGGGGGAGGGGGGCGGGGGGAGAGAACCAGTAAGCCCGTTTGACCCTCACCTTACGGAGGTAGGGGCCTCACCTTAGCAAAGCATGGCGTGATCCTCCACTTTTTACCCCTCTTTCGAAATAATGAAGGGGCTTCACAATATGGAATTGTCCAGTCTCATCTGAGATCTCGGAGGGCCTGGGTATCAGCTCTGTTTCATTTTTCAAGAACAAGGTAATGGTGAAATAACTCTGAAAGTAAAACCTGGATTTGGATGAGAATAGTTTTAACGGCGGCTGATGAGAATACCAAAGAGGTGAATGACGTCTAGAAACACAATAGAAATATCATGTTACCATCACGCCCGCCTGTCCTGCCGCTCACAAACGTTTCTCGCAGATTAACGCCTTTGCCGCGATGACAAGCGATCAATAAAACCTTTCAGGATGAATTAAAGAAACACTGTCTATTTTTAACTCTCAAATGTTGGTTTTTACAAATGAGTAAAGCTTTCACTTGATTACATCTTCTGAAAAGTTGGTAGAATGATGAACTGTTGACATAGAAAAGTGGTTTGGTAATGGTTAACGTGCATTTTCTGCATGAAGACCAAACAACATTTTTTGTTGTAAATCTACGCGACCATCTCGCTGGAACGAAACATCAAAGGCTTTCAAAATAGTTTAGTTTCGATGAGTGGACTTCGTTGAGAGGTGGTAAAGTGATTTTTTTTTTAACTAACTGGAGATTCTACTTTTCATGCTTTTGCTCAAAGGCAGAATTAAATTCAGAAATAAAACGTGTAATAGTTATTTAAAAGTGGTAAAACAATTGTTTCATTATCTTTATTAAGCAAGATGTTCGTATATCATCATCATCACATCATCACCATTATAACCATCATCATCATCGTCATAGTCATCATCATCTGCCATCTGCACAGCGAATGGACTCTAACGTCTTCAGTGTCTTGTTTTGGATCACACCGATTGACTTTTTCCTGTCTTGATGTTATCTCCCCACTTATGGCGCTGTCCTCCTCTTGCACGTTTGCCCTCGTATATTTTGCACAATGCAAAAGCAGTTTCTTAAAAAAAGTGCAAATAAAGAAATGTATTGTAAATGTGTTGCTACAATTAGAAGAAGAACTAAATACATACGCAATCTTTATATCAACAGTGTAACGAAATAGGCATTAGGCTTTAAATACAATTCTAAAAATGTATTCAAACTGATACATTCTTAAACTTCAAAAGTAAGTTCTTACAATCAGCAATGCATTCATTAATGTAACACATACACACATACATACACATTAAAAATTATTTCTCTTGCAAAGATGAACATTTTGCATTTATTTGATCTACTGCTGCATTATTTATTGCTTATAAACATATATGCGTCACAGTTTATGAAAATTTAATTTTAAAACAGTTTTTAAAAACGTAACAATAACGATATTCTCAACATTATACAACATTAAACAACAGTCATGCCAGTTAACATTACATTGAAGTAACACTTTCACAACAGTAATGTCAATCTCAACATTACTTCGTAGCACCGTAACATTTTCGCAGCAGCAATGCCAATTTCAACATTACATAGGAGTACAATTTTCACATCATTAATATCTGACTTAAAGGTGTTTAAGTTAGAAGAAGTGAACACTTTTAAATATCTGGGCTCCACTTTATGTAGTGATGGAAGATCAAGTAAAGAAATTAAGACAAGACTTGAGATGGCCTCAGCTGCCAGGACAAGGCTGAATGTGATCTGGAAAAGTAACATCAGTTTTCCTGTGAAGATCAAATTATATAAATCACTTGTATTATCTATTCTCTTATACGGGTATGAGGGCTGGACACTCACTGCAGATACGGAGCGAAGGATTCAGGCTTTCGAGTATAAATGTTATAGAAGAATTTTGCACATTTGCTATAAAGAGCACAAAACAAATGTCTATGTTAGAGAGAAAATAAACACCTAATAAACACCAAGGACCACTTTTGTCAGTAGTTAAACGTCGAAAGCTTGCCTGGGTTGGGCATGTAACTCGTCATGACTCCCTTTCGAAAACGATCCTCCAGGGAACAGTCGAAGGTAAACGGAGAAGAGGAAGGCAAAGAAAATCCTGGGCTGATAACATCAAAGACGTTTGATGACAGCATTCTCCATTGAAATTATCACTCCAAAGAACGCCTTTAATTCATCAATATTTATTTCAGTCCATTTTCGTGTATAATAATCATCTGCATTTTCTGCTAATGTCTGAGCAGCGCGGAGATAGGTCATCCCAGCCATGTTTTGCCAAGTGCTACTACTCCAAACAATGAAAGACAGTCTAATGATGTACTGTCCGCGCCATGATGGTCTTCATTTTTGCACGACACTAGCTTCTGAAAGACTGAAGGGTAAATCTAAAGTATTGATGGTTTTACTCTTTGTGCCTATATCACTGCATGTAAGTCGTTTACGTTTACCCTCATTCAAACACATCGACTCCTGATATTCCCCTTAACTGTCTCTTTCACTTTCACTGTATTTTTCAATATTAATTTCTGGGCTAATCTCATCGTCACTCAAAAAACTGTCACTGCTGTCAGTATCTAATAACATATTTCTGGCTTCCTCCAAATTATAAAGTTTGTCTACACCAGTACAATTTCTATCCCTTTTGTGCATCTTCACCCAAGCATTCAAGGAGTTTGGCCTTACATTGAGTTTAATGAGAACAAATGTGCTGGGTCAGGATGTGGATGTTGCACCAGTTATCACTATCAATAACTATGAATTGGCAGTGTTGAACCACTTCATATATCTGAAGTCTACCGTCAACGACAAACTCTCTCTGGACACAGACATTTACAACTGCATTGGCAAAGCCGCAGCCATGTTTGCCTGCCTAACAATGCGTGTTTGGGGAAACTCCAAACTCACAACGAAGACCAAAGCTGGAGCATATAACGGCTGCGTCACCAGCACTCTTCTATATGGCAGCGAGACATGGACAACCTATGCTAAGCACTCAAGAAGGCTCGATGCCTTCTGTCCACGGTGTCAACGCCACATCCTCGGTATTTCGTAGAAGGACAAAGTGACAAATGTCGAGGTGTTGTCAAGTGCTGGCCTTCAGAGCATGAATACGCTGCTTAGACAGCGCAGACTACGCAACATATTTTCGCGTCCCGAAATATATTTTATACGGACAACTCACAGATGGCAAAAGAACAGTTGGGCGACAACAGCTGAGGTTCAAAGCGGTGTGCAAGAGAGGCATGAGGGCACTGGACATCAGTCCAGCAACCTGGGAGGATGAAGGTGCCGATCGCACCACATGGCGATGCTCTCTACGGCGCCACTCAGATTGGGTGAAAAACGCTTTCATGGCAAGCAGAAGAGAGGAGAAAACGTCAAATAAAACACAGGAAAATAAGCAGCTGAGGGCTATCACCTCAGGGGCGCGTTCCCATAGTCAGTTATGAATGAAGGGGCTATTGATAACATAGGTGTATTTACTGTTACACGAGCACACATGTTACCTGCGCTACACAGAGTCCATTCTACTAAGTACTTCTGCAACAAATTATTATTTGTCGATTCATGCGTGATTTTTCAGTTCCTGGTTTGGTTCTAAACATTGCCCTATGGCTGCGCATCTTCATAACCCGGAAAGAGAATCGCAGGTACATGTGAAAATCTGTTATGTCTCCGTGTGAACTGTGGGAATTAGGAATAGTTGACACTCTTACTGCGGGATCCCGTGTCCAAAGAGCATTTTTAGCCCGTAGTCCCTATTTCGCCCAATCCCTTCTCCCCGCAGCTCCTGGCCGTTATTGTTAGCAACCAGCTTCCATTAGCACGCCTGCAAGATCACACAAGTGAGGCATGTAAATAACAAGCATGGTCCACGAAAAAGTGAATACAAAGTCGAACCGTTAGCCACTGTGATGAATCACATAGCTCGGTCACTGACTTTGATTGCGCGTCACGCCCAGTGTTTACGGAATCGACACAAATTTTTAAACACTGTAAACAACAAACTATTTCGAAACATTTGAATATTTGCTAATCACTATTCTGTAAATGGCGCAATAGTCACTGGTTGCCAAAGCACGACAAAAATCTAGTGGAAATGTCAGAGACTTGGGTTCAGCGTGAGAAAAGGAAAATCTCACTATTCTGGTTTTGTGAGATTACGGACACACTGGAAAGAAGAAATCTTACACAAAATTCTCAGTATTATTTTCGCTACCTGTGGAGCATTAGTGCCACAATTGCAGCAGGTCCCCTTATAGGATGCTCACAACAAAGCATGCATGCACTCTTGCGATTATAGTTTTTTCAGTACATTATTATAAATGATAATATTGCCAGCCTCACGCACAACATATATATGATCTCGTGTCTTACTACATGAAAGGGAATAGTAGACATATTCTTTCTTTATCTCCTCGGAGATTCCCGGGAACTTCACGAGCAATACATAGTTGCACCAGTTTTATATTATCATCAGCATCATCATTATGTACTCTGTAGACTGGGATAAGCATTCATTTCATTTCACAACCCCCACTCCCTAGAGCTAATTTTGACAGATTTCAATCTTCTTATAAAGGCAGTAATTTCACTCCAGAACAACCTTCATCAACGCTAAACAACATTTACTACATTAAAATGTTCTAAGAAGGTGTCACGGAATTTACTCCCCTTGCTTTGCAGTGATGACCCAACAGTGGCCAACATTCAGAGTATCTACTGACGGTCTTCAAAGGTGTATACCCTTCGCTCAAGATTACTCTTGGTAGAGATGTGAATTGAAGATGGTGCTTCAATTCTATGGAGCTGTCGTGAGTTGTATATTAAGAAGTATTTTGTTGAGTATTATAACTCTGAGTGAAATAAGACACTGTGAGTGAAATAAGACACTCTGAGTGAAATAAGACAATCTGAGTGAAATAAGACACTGTGAGTGAACCGCAACAATGAGAGTGAACTGCCAGAATTATAGAGAAAATACAAATAATGTGCAAAATTAGGGAGAAACTTAAGACAGACTGGAAGAAGATCTATTATAGCTATCACTCTTTCCAAGCCCCACAAATCACTTCGATATTCTTAAGTATCACCCGCTCTCTCTCTTCTTTCTCACAGATGGATAGACAAATAGTAAGAGCTTACACGGTTACTTAGTAATAGGTATGGATGAAGGTCTTGAACAGCGTATTAACAAAAGGTTAAAATTTACTAAAATTCGTTTAGGTTGTTTAGAAAAAAAGAATGAAAAAATCTCAACAAATAATAATTGATCAAATATCAAATACAACAATTACATAAATTCATATATCAAGGAAAACAAAACCATCTCGAAGGACACAGACATGATAAATAAACTT
This sequence comes from Oreohelix idahoensis, assembly GCA_024509875.1. Classification (NCBI taxonomy): domain Eukaryota; kingdom Metazoa; phylum Mollusca; class Gastropoda; order Stylommatophora; family Oreohelicidae; genus Oreohelix; species Oreohelix idahoensis. The sequence continues at coordinate 214,004 of JAMPIV010012675.1, forward strand.
AGACTTAACAATCCTTCAGCTGCTTGTGAAAAATACCAAAACAAACCTAAGTCAGTGTCTTTATGTCTCTGCCCATAAACTGAGGAGAAAATTTACAAATGCACTGACGGCGCTATCCATGCGCTTTTTTTTTCACAAACAAATTAGTCTCGCATAAAGCAAGATAGGCTGTCGGTTAACTCTGTCTTTCCTCAGACAGCTAATACACATTGGTGTCATACTGACCAGAAGGAATAACTAGTCCGAGGTCAGCTCAGTGCAACCGTCCTTATTTGTGCTCCTCTTCTGGCGTTTTAAATTAAAACAGACGTGCCACAGTGTCACGAAGTGGCTTTAAGTTAGAGTTTGTCTGAGTACAGAGACAAGACAATAGAAATGAGAAAGTCTGAGAAGATAGATGTAGATGAGAATACAGTGAATGTGGAAGGATGAGACTTATAGCTTCGAGGGTGAGAACCGAGATCGACTCTCCCTCGCCACGTGACTTATGTAATGGCTACTGTCTCACTACCTCTGATTACCAGAAAGGAGATAAGGTTTCACTAAATTCCACAGACACAACTATACAGACAAGCATGCATGTACAGTACAGTTAAAGATAAACTGATCCAGTATACATTTTATAGTTTATTAAACAATAATTCAATACCACAGTAAACACCATAAAGTGCGAGTTCGCACATCCCGAAAAAGAACTATTTAAGTGAAAGACACAATGTAATAATGTGAAGTTGTGTCCGAGGACATGTCTCTAAGTGTATAGATCGTTAGCTCATAAATATCTTAGTGTCAGGTTACACTGACAAACAACATTTTTCTTTCTTATATAAGAATAAGTGTTCTTAGGTCAGTTTCTTGCGCTGATTTCAAATCTGAAATCCGTTTATCTCTATCACGTCGGGTTCTTAAGATATTTGTGAATAAATATATTTTTGGGAAACCGTTATTTGCTCCGTTTCATTTTTACTATATAACTTATTAAAAATTAATAAAAAGCAACATAATTCTACTTTTTATACTGCTAAAAGATGCATGACGTATGTTACGCGATTTTTCGAATAGTTACTGTATTTTGAAATAATTCTGAGCAAAATATGGCTTCTAGAAGTTGTAGAAATTCGGCTGATCTGTTCTGTTACGTGTGCGGATATTTTACCGATGGTGTTGACCAGAAAAATTTTACACCATTACTAAAGAAAGCATATGAACTTTATTTCGATTCGAAAGTTGATGATGCAAATAAATCTTGGAAGCCAAATGCAGTTTGTTCAATACATTGGCAGGTTGGTTACGAAAATCGCCGAAGCATAAGTCGATTCCTTTTGGAGTGCCAGTAATATGGCGTGAACATACTGATTGTTACTTCTGCTTGACAAATATCCATGGTTTCACTTTTAAAACTAGAAAGTCTGTGGTTTATTCAAATATTGAATTGGTTTCGAAATCAGTGCCTCATGATCCAATCACGTGTCCGATCCAAGTACCACCAGAACAATATCCGTTGGACGTGAATGAACCATCAGAAAGTGATAGTTTACCTGCTTTAGAAACTAATTCTGACTCAGATTACATACCGGTGAATGATGGTGTTTACTTAATTAACCATTCAGAACTTTCAGATCTAATACGTGATCTCGTTCTTACCAAAGGACAAGCGGAATTACTCGCTTCGCGACTCAAAGAATGGAATCTTTTAGCGCCCAATACTCCGATATCTAAATTTCGTCATAGACACAGAGAACTTGTTCAATACTTTGAGATGGATGATGACATTTGCTATTGCAAAGATGTAAACGGTCATGAGCACATAGTCAACGAATGGCGATTTTTCATCGATTCTTCCAAGACTAGTCTAAAAGCCGTGTTATTGCATAACAGAAATTTATTTTCATCAATTCCAGTCGCCTACTCTGTTCATATGAAAGAAACTTATGACAATATGGCTATACGTTTGGAAAAAATAAAGTACAATGACTACCAATGGCGGATTTTTGGAGACCTAAAGGTCATTGCAATTCTCACGGGCATGCAGACTGGGTATACTAAATTTTGTTGCTTCCGATGTGAATGGGACAGCCGCAACAGACAGGAACATTATGCAAGAAAGGTGTGGCCTATCCGGAATCGTATGCAGCTCGGGCATAAAAATGTAATACACGAGCCATTAGTTAACAAAGACAGCTTCATTTTACCACTGTTACATATAAAGTTGGGGCTCATGAAGAGTTTTGTAAAAGCGTTAGATAAAACGAGCAAAGCTTTCACTTATCTTCGAGAAAAGTTTCCGCAAGTTAGCGATGCAAAGATAAAGGAAGATATCTTTGTAGGACCTCAGATTAGGAAAGTTATTGCAGACAAACAATTCGAGAACTTGTTACATGGTAGTGAACGTCGCGCATGGATGGCATTCAAATCGATCGTCGATAACTTTCTGGGAAATCACAAATCTGTCGACTATGTTGCATATTGTTAAGCAGTGCATAGATGCATACAGAATTATGGGCTGTAACATGTCCCTCAAAATCCATTTGCTCGATTCGCATCTTGACTTTTTCCCTGACAACCTTGGCGAAGTCAGCGATGAACATGGAGAACGATTCCATCAAGATATCGCCGTAACGGAGTCACGTTATCAAGGACGGTGGAGTGTGACCATGCTTGCCGATTATTGTTGGATGCTTCATCGCGATGTACCACATGCCATTCACCGACGAAAGTCGACTGCAAAGAAATTCAAGCCTACATAACTGTTATACTTCTTGTACGAATGATGTTGTAATACTGTATGCGTTGTTAAAAAACTTCAATTCCGTATTTCTAGAGATCCCGACCTGATAGAGAAAAACGGTTTGCAGATTTAAAAACAGCGCATTAAAATTGACCAGAAAAACATAGAAATGTTAGAGAAAGAAAAAAAAAGTTTTTTTTTTGTTAGTCAGTGTTATTGTTCGTCCATCACGGGTGATGAAGACCACTCTGTTCATCCAATTATTTAGGAATATGTTAGGTTAGTCTATGGGAATGGATGAATGGATGAAAGAGTGACTTGCGCGGTGATTTGGATTAAAGTGAGGAAGAGTTGCGCAATTCGTCGACCTCACTCTCTCGCCTGGGTCCATCTCAATCCAGTGGCAAGACAAGTCAAGACGACTGGAGATGAAGTCAGGTGCAGTGGATGACCAGGGCTTTCTACGTGCCTCGCCGTGTTCCTTACGCTCCACAGCGCGTAGCTGGTAATCGCCGTCATGCCCGTTGAACCAACAGGTGGTTTCTTCCGCGCAGTCTATCGAATCCAGTCTTCGCATGCATGGGTAGGCAGACCCTAACTCACCGAAGGTTTATAACCATTCGGCTACCCTCACCTAGTTTAGCCGGCCTGTCAAAGCCGTTGCCCGGGGGGAGGCCGCTGTCGCATGCTGACAGCTACAAGGAGCCACAGGTGAGAGCTGGATGCCAGGTTTGGACCAAAGGTGGCCGAGCTGCCCTGAAAAGGGCATGACAGCTCCTTCACCAGAGGTACTACCAATACCTGACTTCCCAACACCCCCAGTCAGGTAAATTGATTGTTAAGCCATGTTTTATTAATGTGAGTTAGATGTTAAAGATTTATATGTATGGGTCGGATTTTTGTACACACATTAAGTAGCACGCTTTAGTGATGAGATGATTTTTTGAGTTTGGGGCTTATTGCTCGATAATTTTCGACTACAGCTCAACTGTGTGGTTGCTAGTTGTTAAAAAAAAATATGATAAAGTAAGTTGTCGAATATTCTTAGTGTTAGTTTTGGGAAGAGACGGGTTGAGCTGAGCGATATTCTCACGCGGTTAGTCCGCGCATGAGTAATTTTTACTGAGCTGTTCTGAGATGCAGTAATCTCGTGACAGTACGTTCCTGGCAGGGCTTCGAGATGGTGACTATCCATCTCGCTAGTGTGTTCCAGTGGGTTCTTTTTGTAAAGGAGAATATTTGATAAAGTGCAGAGTATAGATATATTATCGAAGTGAAGATAGAGAGATTTACGGGAATGTTTTTCTCCCGGTGTATTTGTCATACAAAGCCTTTTATTGCACGGGCTTATTGTTATACTCCATTTTGTTGTTCAAAGCTTGGATTATGATGGATTATTGATTTACTGCATTTATTACTCAAGCATTGGATTATGATGGCTTATTGTTATACTTCATTTTGTTGTTCAAAGCTTGGATGATGGATTATTGATGTACTGCGTTTATTACTCACGCATTGGATTATGATGGCTTATTGTTGTACTGCATTTGTGTTCAAAGCCTTGGATTTACTATGCTGGCTTGTTTATGTATAGTACTGATTATTCAAAACCTTGGAGCAGGTCAGCCCAAGTTATGTTATTATGAACCGTGATGCATGCGGTCCCGGTTAACGGATATTTGGATTTATTCACCCGATGCTGGATGTTTATGCTGTGAACTATTTATACCATGATGTCTACGTCACTGTGTCGGTAATAAACCGTGTATAACGTTACCAGTCGTTTCAACATTTCCTGACTCTTACGTTTACTGTGGTGTGTGGTTCCAGTCTGTGTTGGTATGCCAGAACCCTTTGCATTCGCGTATGTTGACAGTCACTCACTCACACACCGGTTGGCCATTCGTAAGCCCGACCTAAGCTGATCGTCATTATCAGCGTATATATATATATATATATATATATATATATATATATATATATATATATATATATATATATATATATATATATATATATATATATATATATATATATATATATTTATATAATCAGCATTGCCTTCTTTCCACCACTATAAACTTGACTTAGAAGCCGAAGTATTGGCCAGTCTTAATCTGCTGCAAAAAAATGTGTTGAAGAAAATAAACTGTTGACATTGATGTATATAAAAAATTAATGTTATGATTGACTTAGATATACATGCGTGTGACTTGTCCTAGTAACCCCAAAACGAAGTTGGTCTTCCACTGAAATATAATCTTCATAAAATTATTACAGCATTGACTCAGCTAGTTGACCTTTTCAGTATGAGTCCTTCTTTTGACTACACTATACTAGCAATACAAGCTTACAGCCCTTTCTAGTGCTGGGCTTTTAAAAGCTGTTTTTGCAAAAGAGTTCGATATAATGAACATTTTTGGGAAAAGGTGAAACAACTTTGGCAGAACTAAAGGCCAATGGAAGATATTCTGTAAGATTACTGAGAAAAAATTTTTAATCATGTAAATAGCCATTTAATGTATTTTATTGTTTGCATGACGTACTTCTTTGACTGACAGAACCACACCCTTATGAAAGTGTTGTCAAAAGTGAGGATTCAGATCAACTGTGGCCAGTCAGTCACCGGAGGAAGCATCTCAGTTGTAAACAACAGTTACCATAGCCTTGTTCACATGTTGCAGGTTCAGATATCAGTGAAAACAAAAAACTAATTTTGTGAGTCAACGACCAACACTGCATGCCTTGCAGTAGCATAGTGATTATATGTACAGGGGAATAAAGTCCATCGGGAAGTCTACACAGTATCCAGCGACATAAATGACTGCAGAGGAAAACTAAAGAAGATGTTCCTTATGATATCGAGAGAACAAAATTCAAACGTCACCAAGGCTAGACTTACCTGATGAAAATTGACAATTTTGTTAATTTCCACATATATATATATATAGATGTTCGCGTGCATTTCTCGGCCCCCAGCTGAAGGGGGTTCAGTAAAATCGTAATCTAATAGCTCTTTCTAGTTATGTATTTATTACAATATGAGTCAAACGCGTGCAGATATACACTTCACTCAATAGTGATTAAACCAGCATGGCTTTACAGTTACAGATAAACAGGTTTAATAATCACTTTTAGTTAAAAATGTAAAATAAATAAAGTTGTTTATAATAAAAGAAGCGATGATTTTTATCATCATCGGATGATTTAAACTGAAAATTATTAAACTTTTTGGAAATGTCTATTGATGCGCAATTACACTTTTAGCTTCCGGTGTGAGGTCGGTTGGGGTCTACTTCAGTCGCTGTTGATTTCCACAGGTGTCTTGGACTCAACAAGATTCAAGTCTGGTAACTGTAGTACGTCTCATGCTCAATAGCTGAGGTAACTACAACAGTTGTCAAGCGTCTTCAAGACCCGTCTGATGTTGGTGTTTAGCGTCGACTGCTGGCAACTTGTGCCACAAACTGAAAAGAGACAACTATCTCTGCTTTGTTTTGGGTCTCCCAACATAGTCATCAGGTGACTTCCGCTTCCAACCACCACTTCATCTTGCTCAGACTTTTTACCTTCCCTGAACGTTGATTTTAACCCCAGTGAGTCGGATGAAAGTGATTTTGGACAGCGGAAGGCGAAAGTTTATATATATATATATATATATATATATATATATATATATATATATATATATATATATAAATATATATATATGTATATATATATATATATATATATATATATATATATATATATATACATATATATGAAATTTACTAAAGTCCGTATATAATGAATTTGTACACCGTGATATCATCATAAACTCCCTGCTCTTTATGGAACCTGGTGCCACCTCTCCTTTTGGTTGCTTACGAGGAAATCAGCAGGAAGCAGTCACCAGCTCTTGCAGTGGTGGTTCATGTGTCAAGTTATTTGCAGTGCTGAGGTTGCCAACCTCGTATGCCCCTGTACACCCACAAGCAAATTATGCATGTCAAAATATTAATATAAAATGTACATATTTACAATTTACCCCTAGTTTTTCGGGCGAACATAGACTTTTTCACAAGAAATGTCTAAACATTGTCATGCAACTGATTTAAGATGCTGTCTCTTTCAGGTGTCTTAGGTGTCTATCTGGGTGCACTTGAAGTATTTTGTTGTGTTAATTTCAAAAGAATATTTCATATTTAAATGGGTAGGGAATAATTCACCAGCTGCATTTACTTCACTTATTAATAGGGACACCCTTGGAGTATAGGATAAGTCTAGCGAGAAGGTGAATTACTTCACAGCTCTCTTCTACAGCTAACCATCTAGAACTGTGCGGTTAATTACATGATCTGTCTCGTGCGATCCCTACCTCAAGTTCAGAAGTTATCTTTTCTATTTTCTGAGAACTACTTAACTGTCAAACATCTATCTCGTGCGATCCCTACCTCTAGTTCACAAGTTTTCGTCTCTATTTTCAGAGAATTACTTAACTGTCAAACATCTATCTCGTGCGATCCCTACCTCTAGTTCACAAGTTATCTTCTCTATTTTCTGAGAACTACTTAACTGTCAAACATCTATCTCGTGCGATCGCTACCTCTAGTTCACAAGTTATCTTCTCTATTTTCTGAGAACTACTTAACTGTCAAACATCTATCTCGTGTGATCCCTACCTCTAGTTCATAAGTTTTCTTCTCTATTTCCTGAGAACTACGAGGGGCGTTCAGAAAGTAATGCACCACATCGTTTTTCTCAGCTAATAATGAAGATAGAAGCATTAAATTTTGCACACTTCAAATATGGCATGTTCCAATTGTGCGCACCAAATTGCACTGCAACCGGCCAAATAATACGGCTGCCCTAAACCGTTGAAATGGAGCGTGTTAGCAACTTGCGTTATAAGCAGTGAATTGTGATAGAATTTCTCGTTGCAGAGAAGGAAACTGTTGTAAATATTCACAAGTGTCTATGTGATGTGTATGGAAGTTTTGCAGTCGACAGGAGTACAGTCAGTCGCTGGGTTCAGAGAATCAAAGAATCAGGAAGTGGAGATACGGAGCTGCTTGATCGGCCGCGCTCTGGACGTCCTGCCACAGCCACCAACGCAGAAATGTTGAAATGCGCTGAGGGCATTATTCTTACTGATAGACGAATCACTACTCAACAATTGGCCTTACGGCTGTCAGTCAGCATTGGTAGTGCAAAGGCAGTTATAAAAACTCTCAGATTTTCTAAGCTTTGCGCAAGATGGGTTCCTCGAAGTCTCACAAATGACCACCGATTGCAAAGGAAAGCAATTTCTTCTGAACTGTTGGAGCGTTTCAATGCTGATGGAGAGAACTTTTTGGCTAAGATCGTTACAGTTGACGAAACCTGGGCACATCATTTTGAACCTGAGACAAAAAGACAGTCAATGGAGTGGCATCATCCGCAATCACCAATAAGAAAGAAATTCAAGACAATTCTTTCAGCTGGAAAGGTCATGATCACTGTCTTTTGGGACATTGAAGGTGTGATTCTTGTAGACGTTATGCCAAGAGGAGAGACAATCAATTCGCAAGCTTACATTAAGACATTGAAAAAACTCAATCAACGTTTTCGCAGAGTTCGGCCGCACAAGAATCCAGCAGACCTGCTTCTCCTTCACGACAATGCGCGCCCTCACACAAGTCTGGCAACACGGGAAGCAATCACCAAATTGGGTTGGACTGTGCTACCCCATCCACCCTATAGTCCCGATTTGGCACCCTCTGATTTTCATTTATTTGGTCCACTTAAAGATGCACTCCGTGGGACAAGGTTTTAAGATGATAGAGTGATTCATGCAGCGAAGAAATGGCTACATGATCAAGACAAAATCTGGTACGGGCTAGGAATACATGCACTTGTTTCGCGCTGGCATAAAGCCGTACAAGTTGATGGGGATTATGTTGAATAATACCGATGTTTACATGACATATCCATGTATATTGTGTATACATTTCATGCTTTTTGAATAAACAGCTCCTGAGAAAAACGATGTGGTGCATTACTTTCTGAACGCCCCTCGTACTTAACTGTCAAACATCTATCTCGTGCGATCGCTACCTCTAGTTCACAAGTTATCTTCTCTATTTTCTGAGAACTACTTAACTGTCAAACATCTATCTCGTGCGATCTCTACCTCTAGTTCACAAGTTATCTTCTCTATTTTCTGAGAACTACTTAACTGTCAAACATCTATCTCGTGCGATCCCTACCTCTAGTTCACAAGTTATCTTCTCTATTTTCTGAGAACTACTTAACTGTCAAACATCTATCTCGTCCCAATACTATACATTTCCAGGAAGAGACCAAGTGATAATTTCCAGACTAAGTACCAGCCATTATATACTCAAAAAACATTCGCTTCGCCAAAACGAGGCAAAACTTTAGTAAAAAAAAAAAAATGTGTGCAAAAAAATTAAAATCGGACACAAAGATATGTGACCGTGTGGGGAGAACAAACAAACAGTAGAACACGTACTCCAAAACTGTCGGCTCCACGAGAGGAGCAGGGTGGTAGCAAGGCCGTCTCCAACCAAGGTGAGAGAGAAACTGTATGGTGATGAGAGAAGCCTGAGACGGACTTCCAGCCTTGTTATAAGTGAGATAGATGTAACAGCCGATAAGATAGTCTGGCGCTCTCTCTTCCAAACCTCTACACCTCACGGTAGAAGGGGACGACGACTTAGTAATAGGAAATAGAGTTGTGGTTATTTAAGAGCGAACGACGAAGAGGAAGAAGACTCCAGTTTTTCCCCTTTAGTGCAATACAAAAAACAACTTTGTAAATGACAATGTTTTAAGAAAGATTAACATTTCACTTCAGTACTTTCTCCTTAGTGCTATAACAATAAAACATGACACTAGTTAAAATGGTTTAAGACAGGCAGCCATTTCAATTCTGAGTACTTTACAATATTTAAGGGAGTGAGAATGAATGGCACGGGGGTTGGAAGCGAGAGAGTTAATGGAAGAGAGATACAGCTTGAATATGGTTAAATATAGAATCATAGCTGCTGGAATATATCTGACGAGACTTGTTATAAATATCGCAGCTTCGCTGTAAACGGACACAACGCAACCAACGTCCTTTTCAGGACGAACGCAGAAGAAGAAGAAAGAAGTTATAAGTCACTATTAAAACATGAAAAGAAGTGTTTTTTATGTGTATTATTTTTATTTTTAGTTCCGGTGGGGATGAGCCCCAATGTCCCATAAGAATGAGCCGCCACTGGTTTCAGTAAAGTTCATTGTAGTCCGTGTGCAATGAAGATAGTCCTTAAAACCAAACCAAACCAAACCAAACCAAACCAAACCAATCATTGTCAGACGTGTTCATGTGATGATGGTTATCTTATTGAGATGCAGCCAAGCAGGCAATTTTGGAAACAACTCACACAACATACCTAATTATAATTAAAACTGCCCACCTTGGGACGGGTTGAGTGGGGTATCTAATCTTTACAGGGAAAAAGAACAATCCCATAGTGCACTTCACTGCACTAGGTATCATCTGTATTAGTTGGGATGACCAGTTTCCTTCCTCGATGCTTTTGCCTTCCCTGACTCAAGAGCAGAGTCAAGTACCTATTTATATCTCGGTAAAATGGAACGTGCCCTCCTTAGTACCCGGGGTCTCTGGTGAGACAAAGAAAGAGCAGGACTACTGCATGCTCAAGCGTGTCGTACTAGGCGACTAACATGGGATTGTGCACGTGGCTGATAGCTTCATCATGTAAAAATGTCGCTACAGAAACAACTGCTACAAGAGCACGTGACTGTTTGATGCAGGTTTCCAACAAGGAGACCAGAAGTAGTTGAGGCTCCATGCTCCATTAGGAGCAGAAATAGAAAATAATAACTGATAATGAAGGGTAACGTTACCAGGTCTCAAACCCAGCAACCTTGCGTCTTGAAGCGCTTGTATAGTAAAATCACTAGTTGGGCTTTGCATAGATCTGTCTCCTACAGATGTATGTCCCGTCATCTAGTATTAGATAGAATTATAAAATGTTTAAAATGTTAGCCATGCTGGATTAATACTGTAGTACAACATCGTGGTCACAACGGGCTGATCACCCGTTGCCAGTCACTTCGATTACGGAAACAACAGCAAATGGGTTGATTTGCCGTTGCCCTAAAGACGCCACTAGGCGTGATGGGAAACAATGGCAAAGAAAACCTATCTGCTGTTGCCCTAAGACGCCACTAGGCGTAATGGCCACTGACTGCTTGGACGGTCTGTGGCTAAGGACAGAAGAAGAAGAAGAAGAACAACAACATCGTGGAACAAAATCGTAGTTAACGAGTCGAAAACTCGGAACAAAATGGTAGATCAATTTAAAAAAAAAATCGTAGTAGCTGTTCTCAGTTCTTGACTTCGAAAACATCATTAAATAATGGCAAATACGGTGACTTTTCACGGCCTTGACATTTTGATGGTAGTTCTGTGCTACTGTCAAGATTTTAGGTCTGGCGAAGGAAGAAACGTCAGCAAAATGTTAACAAAAACTACACTCGTTTAATGTCATGAGTACTCAGCAAAAAACAACGCCTTTACGGTTTCTGGCAAGTCGCCTCAAGCCTCACCATTATTAAATGTTCTACGCGGAATCGATACTGTAAACACATTTAGTTAAAAATTTTCCATAGAAACAGTATGTAAACAAATACATCGAGATTTCCTCATTGAGGAATTGCTTAAAATATTATTTCAGTATATGCCAAAATTCCCTATGTGGTTCCTGGAGGCTGGCGGTGGGGAAAGGGGGGGGGGGGGCTTATGGAATGAAGAAATAATAAGACTACTGTTCCTTCAGGCATGTCGTACAAAGAGATTAATATAACAGCCTTCATATTTGTCTCCAGCTCTTTTCTCCATGTGTTCATGCCCATGTTGTATGTTTAATTTTTTTTTTTTTTTTTAATTTCTTAACTCTTTGATTCCGCAATTACGAGGAGCGTTCAGAAAGTAATGCACCACATCGTTTTTCTCAGAAGCTGTTTATTCAAAAAGCATGAAATTTATACACAATATACATGGATATGTCATGTAAACATCGGTATTATTCAACATAATCCCCATCAACATGTACGGTTTTATGCCAGCGAGAAACAAGTGCATGTATTCCTAGCCCGTACCAGATTTTGTCTTGATCATGTAGCCATTTCTTCGCTGCATGAATCACTCCTTCATCATCTTCAAACCTTGTCCCACGGAGTGCATCTTTAAGTGGACCAAATAGATGAAAATCAGAGGGTGCCAAATCGGGACTATAGGGTGGATGGGGTAGTACAGTCCAACCCAATTTGGTGATTGCTTCCTGTGTTGCCAGACTTGTGTGAGGTCGCGCATTGTCGTGAAGGAGAAGCAGGTCTGCTGGATTCTTGTGCGGCCGAACTCTGCGAAAACGCCGATTGAGTTTTTTCAATGTCTTAATGTAAGCTTGCGAATTGATTGTCTCTCCTCTTGGCATAACGTCCACAAGAATCACACCTTCAATGTCCCAAAAGACAGTGATCATGACCTTTCCAGCTGAAGGAATTGTCTTGAATTTCTTTCTTCGTGGTGATTGCGGATGATGTCACTCCATTGACTGTCTTTTTGTCTCAGGTTCAAAATGATGTGCCCAGGTTTCGTCACCTGTAGCGATCTTAGCCACAAAGTTCTCTCCATCAGCATTGAAACGTTCCAACAATTCAGAAGACATTGCTTTCCTTTGCAATCGGTGGTCATTTGTGAGACTTCGAGGAACCCATCTTGCGCAAACCTTAGAAAATCTGAGAGTTTTTATAACTGCATTTGCACTACCAATACTGACTGACAGCTGTAAGGCCAATTGTTGAGTAGTGATTCGCCTATCAGTAAGAATAATGCCCTCAGCGCATTTCAACATTTCTGCGTTGGTGGCTGTGGCAGGACGTCCAGAGCGCGGCCGATCAAGCAGCTCCGTATCTCCACTTCCTGATTCTTTGATTCTCTGAACCCAGCGACTGACTGTACTCCTGTCGACTGCAAAACGTCCATACACATCACATAGACGCTTGTGAATGTTCACAACAGTTTCCTTCTCTGCAACGAGAAATTCTATCACAATTCGCTGCTTATAACGCAAGTTGCTAACACGCTCCATTTCAACGGTTTAGGGCAGCCGTATTGTTTGGCCGGTTGCAGTGCAATTTGGTGCACACAGTTGGCACATGCCATATTTGAAGTGTGCAAAATTTCATTCTTCTATCTTCATTATTAGCTGAGAAAAACGATGTTGTGCATTACTTTCTGAACGCCCCTCGTATTTTCCACCCTGTGCCGTAATTTTAATTCGTGATAGACTAAAAACAACGCTCATAGAGTTGTTTTGGCACGGGTGTCAAATCTGACCAACGCTCTGAGCGTTGTTCCGGAGTCAAAGAATGGGATAACCTGCTCCATGTCCAACTTTTCTTAGTCGACGCTTACGACATGCGTGCTAGGTTACAGTCTTACTATTCTTTGCTCTGCTTTCGACCATTTTTACTCAAGAAATGAAATGCCAAATAGATATTGCTTTTTTTCCTCGCGAATGCTCATATTTAGAGACGTGCCGCAAAGAATAAAACGAAAATAGGGGAAATTAGCTTCATTTAAATCACCATCTCAATAAACAGACAAGTGCTTCTAGCTAAAGAAGAAACTTATTTCTGCCTCAATTATTCCGATTTTGAAAAGTGTCATTCCATTTCTTTTTCTTTCTGAACTTTCTGGTCTTCACAAAAACTACACTCGTTTAATGTCATGAGTACTCAGACACGATATATGTATCTCTTAGATAGAAAGAAGACTGTACAGATGTGGCGAAGGAAATACCCATTACTTTTTATCAGAAAAAAAAAAAAAAGGAACGGGAAGCGCTCTCTGTGTTCTTTGTACTTTGGTTCTGCCTGAAAGATATTTGGGTCATTGAAAGCGAACAAAAGTAAAATTCATTCATTTATCCGTCCATTCATGACACAATCTCTCTGTGTGTATCACATGCTTTGAACATTGTCATGCCAGTACTTCCTATCATGTGTCTATAGTTCAAACTATTCCAATTTAAAAAAGAAATCCTTTAAGTATCCTAGAGATTCAAGAAAAAGGAACTGCCTTGTATTATAATCAGCTGATTTTCATCATGTGTACCCTATTTAACGACATCGTCATAATTTCAATAAAGCAGAAAACAAGATCTTTTATATTTGGACATGGAGCCTAATTGTCACAATGTTACCCCTGTGAGGGTAACCAAAGAGAGTTATCTGTGAGGTGCCGGCTTTGTCAATGGCTCAGATTCGCCTGGCACCCGGTTGAAGATGAGCAGCAGGAGTGGAGAAGGTGAATATAAGACTTTGGGATGAATTCCCAGCATATAGCCCCAGTGATTCTGGATCTCGTGACATATACCTCCTACCACTCTATCTCCCCCTCTATATACTAACGAGCCCCCACTCCCCTATTACACTGAGTGAACAGAAGAGAAAGAGAAGAAGAACAGTATGTCTCTTTCGCACACTTTCGTTCTTTCTCTATATATGTGATAACGTGTGTTGGTAAACACAACTACAACATTTATTAATGTTCTGAAATATAACAACATTCAATTACACTGATACAAATGCAACTAGAAATAACATTAACTATCCCTGTGAAGAAAGATATTAGTTAATGCAAAATACACAAATGAATCTAAAGACTACCCTATGTGATGATGATGAATTTAAGTAACTCCTAAATACTAACAAAAAGGATATCTTGTGTTTCTTGGTCTCTTGCTAACTGTCAATAAACTCTGGTTGTTTGAACACAATGGACAAGTCTTTGTCTGCCTACAATAACATTGGACGGTTCACTCGATTTCGCCAGGTGTCCACGGCTTGTATTTTTGTCTTTCACAATGCCTGTGTTGACATTGTCCCGAGCGTCCGAGGTGTCTTATTCAGGGGTGAGGTTGAACACAATGTTAGGCGGGTGAGACTTCGTCTGTTATGCAGATGTCCTTTTGTTGTCTTGGTATTTTGCTTATGTGGTGACGATGATGGAAATATGTTGTATATTCGTATTTGTTGGTGCATCAATTGTACAGGGAGAATCTGTCCATTACTGCATGTAATTTAGGATCTCGATAAATTTGGTAGGCACTGGGGTTACAAAATCTCCCGTCTGCTCTTGCAGCTTTTGATCATAGTTTCTCAAAGGCACTTGTTGTAAAAATCATCCGTTGGCGACTGCCACTTCAGATCATTAAATTTCACGTGGACAGCTATTTAGAAATGCAGCAATCCTTCTGGGTATTTTCTGCTTTCTTTTTGGGTGGGTAGTCGATGATAGAAAGACCCTTCACCGCCTGGTAAATTCCTTTCTGACCCCCGTGGAGTATTGGTAGGTTGTTGCCGTTAATTACGTGTGAGATGCGTGTCGTCGCAGTATCTCGGTCGGCCCTACTCTAAAGCTTGTCCTGTGATTAACGCCAACCACGTAGTAGACTAAGGATGAGTATCTCAAATGGTCCCTGTCTCTACCACTGTGATGGATAAAATAATGAACCCTTTGTAAGTATCCCGTAAACTATGCTACGCCTGTAGTGTCTTGTATGTGAAATCTTATCACTATAAGAAAGGGCTGTGCGGTGTTTACTGCACGTTTAACATGTAATGTAAGAGGCAAAATAAAAGTGTCTTGTATTTACTTCGTTATAGTTACTGGAAACTGTGCAATCTTATAAATATAATCATTCTCTGCATGGCGTTTATTGCAACCTGTACTTATTAGTGTGAAATATAATATTATAATAAACGTGACTGGTATTTACAGTGTTATATTTATGGAAAATATGTATATATTATCTGAATGAAGTTAAGACATAATAATGATAAAGTACAAAATATATTACACTAACCTTGGTATCCCTATACGAATTTCACTGACACAATGTCTTGATTCTTTCTTGTGAAATCTAGAACCCACGTTTTGGTTGGCGGAATGGTTTCTCTTACCAATGCCAAGCAATGAATCTAGTTGGGTTATATATCGTCTGAATCGCCTAGGGCGATTTTTTTTCGGGTTCGCTTCCTGTGTCATGTGAAATTTCGTTTGTTTTCCTAAAGTCAGACATTCCGTCCTCAAACTGTGTAAAATTTCCTGTATTATTTTGCTATGGTCGCTCTCATATTTTGCTTATCCGAGACAACTTGTCTGCGTTCGTCTTTTGGGGCACGTACAGTGTTGTTCTTCTCGTTATAATTTCGTATTCATACTGCTTTCATGTTGCCCTTGTGCAGACTTTAAGTCTCCCTTAGTCACAACAATACTTGGTTAACACTGGTCCTGTGTAAACATATCCGCAACTTCGTATCAATTATTTCGATAGTCTGTTGGTGCAATGTCCGCGTGTTGTCTCAGTGTTCTGTAAACATTACATTCTACGGCTAGCCACAATAATATTGCTTGTACCTTCCTGCCTTTGTGAAAACACAACCGAGACGTTGAAGCGATTACCTCAATAATCTGTTGACCCACTGTCTATTGTTATGTAAACAGTCCATGCGAAATTGGTCGGATTACCACGATTGATGAAGACGATGTCTGGTTTAAGAATTAAAATGCAGACTTACTCGCGTCCCGTGACATATGTCCCCCACACAAAGTCTTAGCTTGGGAAGACTCCTGCGAGTCAGGATGCATTTTACATTCCCTATTGTCGGCTGATGTTATCTCCTCGCTATCACTATCCTCCTCATCTTCCTCGTTTCCACCACCCTTCTCCTCGTTCAAATCGTTCTTCTCGCAATCTTCCTCAGTTGCTTCTCCTGCATCAGCTATAAAGAGCTGCTCCCTTTCCTGTTTCAATATCGTGACCGTAGTCAAGAGTTGTCGCCCCTGCTCGACTACGTTCGTAGAGTGTGTTGTGATTTTCTGCACACCTGCAGATGACTGTCTAGCCGCATTGGGCTGCAGTGCTGAGTTCGGATTTCCTTTATTCAAATGCTTTGTGGCTGCTCGTGTCCTGAAGTTGGCCGCTTCAGTTATGTGTCTGGCTAAGTATCTCTTTAGCAGAATAATATTATATATTTCCAGCTGATTCTCCATTGGAATCTTATCATTGGTTCGAGATGCCTTCTCGACCATTGCGTATGGCCCGTGCCATCCAATCAGTAACCTGTTCTGTTTACTATGCATAAACAGTAAAACTTGTTTGCCTATCTCTAGCTCACACTTAGGACCAGTCGTATTATATTCTCCGTCATGTTGACGCCTCCTCTTCTTCATACGTAGTCTGTTTCCCTTAACAGTGGCTTCCTCACTTTTCCCATGATTTGATGCCCCTCTCTGGCATTCAGGACCTGATCGGATAAATTGATCCATGTCCCCTGCGATTCCCTGCCAATAATAATGGTGGGTGATTCTTTGCGTAGTGATGTATTGTCTGACCTGACCACTAGATTCACTAGCATGTCCCATACCTAAGATATAAAATCTATATCGTGCTGGTACTACCAGTTGCTTATACTCATATCCGCGCTTTTCTACTTTCCTAAGGAGTTGTCCTTGCTGTTTAAAGCAGTCTCCTGGTTCTGGTGGATTGTCTCCCTTCAGTCTCTTCTTAAAACACGGTTCTACCGATTTATCGTTCATTTGAGCTTGTCTCAGCTCTTGCGGATGGAAGTGAACCTCGTCTCCTTGTCTCTTCTCCTTCGCTTGGTCACTTGTCTGCACTGCAGCTGTGACTCTTGATTGACGAGTGTCTCCTAAACTCACATATTTGTAGCCTAAAATGACTTCGTATGTATGATCATTTAAAACTGCCGTTCGTAGTTCTCCCTTGACATATCTGCCTTCAATGGGAGTCCGGGCGATAGCCGCCATCATTGGAGGATCGCCGTTACCTGTGACCTGAATTTCCACAGTTCCATCAGTCAATTGTTCTGATCTAACCAGTCTTGAACTGATTTTCGAATCGAATTCCAGCCTGGAATCGAATACCTCTTCCGCTCTTTCTCTATTGACAACGTTGTGTTCCGAGGGAATCCGGGCGCTAGTCGCCGTCCCTACAATATCACTTTTCCTTTTCCGCCCCTTTGCATTAGGGTCCTTGTAATATTCGTTGCCAGGTTTAAACCTCTTCTTTCTTTTGAGTGGTCCATTCTTATTGACACTAACTCTCAGTGTGTCTTTCTTCGCTCTGTCGAAATAAAAAATGTTTCCCCACTTCTTTCTTCTGCTAACCAATCTTTGAATCCGACGACGGATCAAAGTTGGCCCTTGTTTGTCCTTATTACGTATCTTGTGTATCTTGCCCGTGGAATGGTCATAATTCAAGATACGGTGCAACCCATCTGTCCATTTATATCGGGTACAGTGTGTTGTAAATTTCGCGCATCTGCGCTGTGCCTTGCATAAAGCGCGTACACCAAGCTGTTTCCTCTTGTGTCGCCTGGTGTCTTTCCTTCTCTCTATCCGCTTAGTTTTTGTCTCGCCTACATATAGAATCGGAGTCCCATGGGTGTTGAGCTGCTGTATCCCCGCCGGCTCTACCACACTTTTCTCCTCATAATCCTCTTCTACCTCCTTTTGAAGAGAGTCGGGGGGTGCCTCCGTGTCCGTCGTCCACCCTGTCCCGATAATCGTATGTGTTGTTATACCTTCTAAAGGCACACATTTCTCTCCGTAAGTTTTAAAAGTGGTAGGATCTGACTTTTCCTCGTCTTGGGTAAAGGCAGACTTAGGCGATGTGTGCAACTGTCTATTTCCGTGGATAATAGCGAATGCCCGTTCCTGTCCGGTCGCTGCTTTCCACGTAGAAGGGCCGGTGGAGTAAGGTAATAATTGTTCTCCTGATGTCAGGAGACAAGTGCCTGTTTTCTTCTTCCCTGTGATGCCAGGTGAAATTGTTTTATTCGAAGTCCCCTTGCAAGATCCATCGAAGGTACCGCTCGCAATTAGAGTGGGTTCTTCTGTGCCTTTTAATAACTTTCCGTTATCTCTGCATCGGTGTCTGGAATCCATTGAATTAACTACCGCCGGGTGTGATTTTTCCCCCTCTTTTCTCCGGGACTCTTTGTCCTTCATTGTTCGGGTTTCTATATACGCCAAGCGATGGAGAGGAGGGCGGTTTCGGCACTCGCTGGTGTAGTGATTTTTCCTGCGACAATACCGGCACCATTTATCCCCTTGCCTCTGGTTCTGCGGAAAGGATTGGTGTTGAGTTTCCTTTCTATGTGGATTGCAAAGGAAGGTGTCTTTCTTCCCCTGATACCGGCCAACTGGGCCCTTCTCATAATCAGTTTTTCCTGCGGATTTCTTTGCATATGAAGTAATGCAATGCGAAGATGGTGTGTCTTCTAGGCGATATGTTAGCTCATCTGTCACTTCATGGGCCGAAATACATATTTCCGGTTCAAGTCTTTTGGGTTTTTCATATGTTTCACACAACCTCTTCATCCGAAGCGCGTGCTCTCTCTCTTCCGTTTTTCTCACTAACTCTGCCTTGAATCTCCTATACTCGGCCTCTCTCTCTCTCTCAGCTTCTAATTTCTTGGCTTCTCTCTCCTCCTTCTCCGCTGCTAATGTCAATCTTCTTTGTTCTACTTCTGCTGCCAGTTTGTCTTTTCTCTCTTGCTCTGCAATTTTATCTTTTCTCTCTTGCTCTGCAAGTTTGTCTTTTCTCTCTTGCTCTGCAATTTTATCTTTTCTCTCTTGCTCTGCAGTTAACATTTTTTCCACATATTCTATAAGTTCTCCTTTTTCTAGTTTTAAACTAGTTGCTTCCTGGATAAGCGCTGCGCGCATTTGCAACCAATCTGCCATGGTCAAGCTAGAATTTCAATCTGCCTGTCGCAACTCAAAATTATGTGAGAGAAATTTAGAGCGAAAAATAAAATCGTGACTTTGCCCCAAGGGAGAAACAACAACCAAATTTCCTGAATACTTCCCTATAACCTTTACACCCGTACAGATAAATGACAATAGTAAAGAAAACCTTGGCAATACACTTCTAAGACTTGCTAAGAATACCAGTCAAATATTTCTGACCATCAGCTGCCTGCCTACCAAGAAAACAATACTACACTGTTTCGTCTCAGTGGCTTAGCGCTATTGTTCACTTGTGAACAAAAGAACTATACAACGTCGGTTCGCTCGTTTCGATGCGTTCGACTTCAACAATGCCTTTTGTTAAAAGCCCCACGTGGTACTATACATGTACCAAAAATCCAGGTAAATTTATAGTGATGACAACAAATCAATAGAGGTAACTCGATGCAGTAATAAAGTGCATATAAATTAATACGGTGTATTCTTCTAACATATGTCAATGTCTTTCTTAATATACTATGAATATCTAATCTTAATATCTAATATGAATATCTAGTTATCTAATACTCTATTCTGTGTTCTTTCCCTCTACCTAAGTAGAATAAGGAACAGTATAGAAGACAGTGAATAGGTTTATACAAAATTTGCAAAAAAGAATTATTTAATGTTTTAGTCTAGGGCAAGTCCCAAGGTATATTCCGGACTGCAGCCCACAATTATGTCACAATGTTACCCCTGTGAGGGTAACCAAAGAGAGTTATCTGTGAGGTGCCGGCTTTGTCAATGGCTCAGATTCGCCTGGCACCCGGTTGAAGATGAGCAGCAGGAGTGGAGAAGGTGAATATAAGACTTTGGGATGAATTCCCAGCATATAGCCCCAGTGATTCTGGATCTCGTGACATATACCTCCTACCACTCTATCTCCCCCTCTATATACTAACGAGCCCCCACTCCCCTATTACACTGAGTGAACAGAAGAGAAAGAGAAGAAGAACAGTATGTCTCTTTCGCACACTTTCGTTCTTTCTCTATATATGTGATAACGTGTGTTGGTAAACACAACTACAACATTTATTAATGTTCTGAAATATAACAACATTCAATTACACTGATACAAATGCAACTAGAAATAACATTAACTATCCCTGTGAAGAAAGATATTAGTTAATGCAAAATACACAAATGAATCTAAAGACTACCCTATGTGATGATGATGAATTTAAGTAACTCCTAAATACTAACAAAAAGGATATCTTGTGTTTCTTGGTCTCTTGCTAACTGTCAATAAACTCTGGTTGTTTGAACACAATGGACAAGTCTTTGTCTGCCTACAATAACATTGGACGGTTCACTCGATTTCGCCAGGTGTCCACGGCTTGTATTTTTGTCTTTCACAATGCCTGTGTTGACATTGTCCCGAGCGTCCGAGGTGTCTTATTCAGGGGTGAGGTTGAACACAATGTTAGGCGGGTGAGACTTCGTCTGTTATGCAGATGTCCTTTTGTTGTCTTGGTATTTTGCTTATGTGGTGACGATGATGGAAATATGTTGTATATTCGTATTTGTTGGTGCATCAATTGTACAGGGAGAATCTGTCCA
This sequence comes from Oreohelix idahoensis, assembly GCA_024509875.1. NCBI lineage: Eukaryota > Metazoa > Mollusca > Gastropoda > Stylommatophora > Oreohelicidae > Oreohelix > Oreohelix idahoensis. Next base: position 235,174 of record JAMPIV010012675.1, read on the forward strand.
TTACTGCATGTAATTTAGGATCTCGATAAATTTGGTAGGCACTGGGGTTACAAAATCTCCCGTCTGCTCTTGCAGCTTTTGATCATAGTTTCTCAAAGGCACTTGTTGTAAAAATCATCCGTTGGCGACTGCCACTTCAGATCATTAAATTTCACGTGGACAGCTATTTAGAAATGCAGCAATCCTTCTGGGTATTTTCTGCTTTCTTTTTGGGTGGGTAGTCGATGATAGAAAGACCCTTCACCGCCTGGTAAATTCCTTTCTGACCCCCGTGGAGTATTGGTAGGTTGTTGCCGTTAATTACGTGTGAGATGCGTGTCGTCGCAGTATCTCGGTCGGCCCTACTCTAAAGCTTGTCCTGTGATTAACGCCAACCACGTAGTAGACTAAGGATGAGTATCTCAAATGGTCCCTGTCTCTACCACTGTGATGGATAAAATAATGAACCCTTTGTAAGTATCCCGTAAACTATGCTACGCCTGTAGTGTCTTGTATGTGAAATCTTATCACTATAAGAAAGGGCTGTGCGGTGTTTACTGCACGTTTAACATGTAATGTAAGAGGCAAAATAAAAGTGTCTTGTATTTACTTCGTTATAGTTACTGGAAACTGTGCAATCTTATAAATATAATCATTCTCTGCATGGCGTTTATTGCAACCTGTACTTATTAGTGTGAAATATAATATTATAATAAACGTGACTGGTATTTACAGTGTTATATTTATGGAAAATATGTATATATTATCTGAATGAAGTTAAGACATAATAATGATAAAGTACAAAATATATTACACTAACCTTGGTATCCCTATACGAATTTCACTGACACAATGTCTTGATTCTTTCTTGTGAAATCTAGAACCCACGTTTTGGTTGGCGGAATGGTTTCTCTTACCAATGCCAAGCAATGAATCTAGTTGGGTTATATATCGTCTGAATCGCCTAGGGCGATTTTTTTCGGGTTCGCTTCCTGTGTCATGTGAAATTTCGTTTGTTTTCCTAAAGTCAGACATTCCGTCCTCAAACTGTGTAAAATTTCCTGTATTATTTTGCTATGGTCGCTCTCATATTTTGCTTATCCGAGACAACTTGTCTGCGTTCGTCTTTTGGGGCACGTACAGTGTTGTTCTTCTCGTTATAATTTCGTATTCATACTGCTTTCATGTTGCCCTTGTGCAGACTTTAAGTCTCCCTTAGTCACAACAATACTTGGTTAACACTGGTCCTGTGTAAACATATCCGCAACTTCGTATCAATTATTTCGATAGTCTGTTGGTGCAATGTCCGCGTGTTGTCTCAGTGTTCTGTAAACATTACATTCTACGGCTAGCCACAATAATATTGCTTGTACCTTCCTGCCTTTGTGAAAACACAACCGAGACGTTGAAGCGATTACCTCAATAATCTGTTGACCCACTGTCTATTGTTATGTAAACAGTCCATGCGAAATTGGTCGGATTACCACGATTGATGAAGACGATGTCTGGTTTAAGAATTAAAATGCAGACTTACTCGCGTCCCGTGACACTAATATAACCGACGGACCTTAAATCTAGCGTGAACGGAGCGCGCTTAGGCAAAACGAGGCAAAATATTTTTTTTATAAAATTTCCTGACTTCTTGTTCCGCTGACATTTATCTGGTTTGTTTTACCAGTTTAACTTTAGTGATCTTGTCATACAATATCAATATTTATATTCTATCCAAGCATCCATTTATGAAGGACTATAAGTTCTCTGTTGTTTTTGTTGTCTTCAAAGTTTCACAGCCATACGGTAGGATTTTCTTGACATATGAGTTGAAGGTTCTAATCTCTCTCTCTCTCTCTCTCTGTGTGAGTGTGTGTGTGTGTGTGGGTGTGTGTGTGGGTGTGGGTGTGTGTGGGTGTGGGTGTGTGAGTGTGTGTGTGTGTGTGTGTGTGTGTGTGTGTGTGTGTGTGTGTGTGTGTGAGAGAGAGAGAGAGATATAGACTCCATTTCCCCCCCATTATTTGTCAATGCTATGAAAACATCTCTAGCCTTTTGTATGTGATACGTGTCGTTTTAATTAAAGTTCCGGAGAAGGTCTCCGTGACCAAAGTAGACTCTAGGAGATAGTCCAACAACACGAATCAGCATAACTGCAGTGAGCTGACAAACACCTCCTTCACAATTTCACAAATATGCAGTTCATTAATCTTGACACAAAGCTCCATGAAATCAGTTCTCCCCAAAAGGCAAATGCAGTAATTAGTAGAAGTCCAGTCCGTTCACTATCAAACGCTGGTCAATGTAAATCATACGAACTTTATTATTCATCGTCCACTAGACATCTTTATGAATAGGCTTTCTGTAGAGTCTAGTAGATGTAGAGTCTACTTTATTCACCGTTGAAGTCGTTATAGACTATGCTGCATACATGGTGTATGGGTTGTAATAATATGCCGTGGTTAACAACTGTCAATAAAGTTAATTTAACTGTTATCAACTTCAGTCGGGCTTATATATGGCCGACACAAATTCAACATTATGAAACAAGGGTGTAGTCTGAAGTACTGACCACAACTGATAAAAGGATGTAAGTCGAGTCCATTTTCTTGACGAAGACGCAGACAATTTATTACAGACGTTAGTACAAGTTCCAACGTAATATTCATAAGCATGCATCAACAACGTAGATTACTTCTGGGATATGACAGTTCATATTGTTCTCGTTCTTTCCAATTTCTATTAATCATGAGCTTGATCAACATCTTATAATAAGGACCGACCCTTCAAGGACGGTGACCGACCTTCATGGTAATAATTTCTTCTTGGCTTGATTGGAGCCTACACGCCACGAAGGGGCTTCTGAAGTAATCCATAAAAAATGCAATAATAACCTTCAAAATATTCTGGGTACGTCTGGAACCCACTAGAAATACGACCTGTGGTTCGTATTGAGGTCCAGCCAGATCGAAACACGTCAGAAGGACTGACGAGAAAATATCATATAATTAATGTACACATATCGCCCTACCTTGGCCGATACAACTGTGCTCCACTCCGGAGACTTTGAATACTTTATGAAGGCTTCCCCAATATCTGGGCAAGCTTGAACAATAGTTCACAAAAATACATGACCGACACCGGTCATGGCCATCAGGTCTCTCCTACGTCATTGCTCTCTCCTTTTCTTTTCATCCCTTCGCGCACCGCGTTGCGCCTTTTTTCCCACTAATCTCCCCGACCGTGCGCAAATAATGAATTATATATATACTTACTCAAATGTGCCCCCACATTTAAATTACACGCGCCAAAAGGACGCAACAGTACCTTCCTCCCACGGGACAAAAAAAAGCGAAGCTTTTTTTTTGTATTAAGATATAGTTGATCAAGTTCATAGAACAATTACTGTAACATCATTTAAAAAATTAAGTTAATTGAAAGTATTAATGTGTGGGATGAAGTATGGAAGAAAACAGAAAACAAATTCCAAATGAAAAGATTCACCAAAATAATGTATCAAACTGGTATGAAATACCAATGAAGGAATGAAATAAAGGGATAGAAGGATGAAAAGAAATGGTGAAGAAAAAAAAAATGAAGACGACAATAAAACAGAAATAAAAAAAATTTGAAATGTAAAATGAATGTATGTCAATTGACAGTTGGTAACAAAATGAAACAAAGTCCATTTTAAAAGTAACACAATAGAAGAAATTTGACACAATCCCAAAGCATGTGTTGCAAGAATGAACAACACGGCCTAACTAGGTATGATAATAATAACATGTGAAGTTAACTGTGTGAAAACTATCAAGCGCCAATAATGCGCAATCATAATAAATATATAAATATCTCACATTATTTATAAATTATACTAAACTAATTAAGTTACTAGATTGGTACTAACTAAAATGTTACTGGAATATTTTAAAAAAAAATGTCCCTTATATATCCTCCGTGAAAAGTTCAATTGTTATTAATAAAAAATGAAGTACCGAAAAGAGTCACCAAGTCATAATGTCAAATTGCAAAATTGTCAATAATTTAAGCTAATAATGTTAATTTGTAGTTAAAATGCTATCTCCTTATAACTGTTAAGTTCACGTGATAGAGCTTTAACTTAAAGTTCCAATTATCTAAATTTATTCCACACTTGAAAGCTAATAGTAGTAATGTTAATACTAATGCGCTTAAATGTCATTGATAGTCAATATAAATGGAAATAATGTTTTCTTATATTGTATTGTTAGATGAGAATCAATTCCCGTACATGTCACTGTTGCAGTAGCGACTTAATTATGTAATGTATATAGATCCGGAAACGTTAGGTAAAATATCCATATCAATGCGAAATGTCAAAATCCTGTAATTATACAAATAAACTACGATTGAATAGTAGGTAATGTAGAGGTGGTACACTCTGTAATGCGCAGCGGTTCTGTAAAATCATGAAGGCATCTGGAAAGTGTGTCAGCAAGAACATTCTCCGATCCAGGAATTGCTCGAATGGTGTAATTGAACGGCTGCAAGGCAATTGCAGTAGATCTGGATGGTTTCAGTAGTGTTCCTGAGTAACACTGTAACAATGACGCCCCGATGTCCACCTTGGAAGAGCAGCTGCGAAGAACAAATGGTAGGTCTTTGTTTAGGTAAACATAAAATGGGCGTGGATGAAAACAAAGATTTTATTAAGACTAAAGTGGTATGACACTCAATATACCACCGTACAATGTTAGGTAGTACTTTCCAATTTCTATTAATCATGAGCTTGATCAACATCTTATAATAAGGACCGACCCTTCAAGGACGGTGACCGACCTTCATGGTAATAATTTCTTCTTGGCTTGATTGGAGCCTACACGCCACGAAGGGGCCTCTGAAGTAATCCATAAAAAATGCAATAATAACCTTCAAAATATTCTGGGTACGTCTGGAACCCACTAGAAATACGACCTGTGGTTCGTATTGAGGTCCAGCCAGATCGAAACACGTCAGAAGGACTGACGAGAAAATATCATATAATTAATGTACACATATCGCCCTACCTTGGCCGATACAACTGTGCTCCTCTCCGGAGACTTTGAATACTTTATGAAGGCTTCCCCAATATCTGGGCAAGCTTGAACAATAGTTCACAAAAATACATGACCGACACCGGTCATGGCCATCAGGTCTCTCCTACGTCATTGCTCTCTCCTTTTCTTTTCATCCCTTCGCGCACCGCGTTGCGCCTTTTTTCCCACTAATCTCCCCGACCGTGCGCAAATAATGAATTATATATATACTTACTCAAATGTGCCCCCACATTTAAATTACACGCGCCAAAAGGACGCAACACTTTCATGTCTTGCACCTAATAAACCAGGGACACCTCAACTAAATATATTGATGTCCTGGTGATGGAATGATGCAGGAAAAACACAGTGTACTGCAGGAGTTCAATACATATACATCCGCTGACATTCAAACACAGGCCGCATCTCTTGCAGACGATCACCTCACTTCTGCTTCAAAGTTCGCGTCTGCCCGTACACCATATCGGCATGACGCCAGTTTCTTTATTAATAAGTAAGTCCGTATAAAATTATCAGAAAAGGAGCCCTGTTGAGCCAACTATTATACCGAAATAATCAAAATGAATTTTAATCATAACATCACTCCTCGGCCCCCTCCCCCCCCCCCCCCCCCCCCCCCGCAAAAATAATGAAAACAAAGTGTTCAATATTTCCGTGGTGTGAGTATAGCATCACCAGAGTGAAATATGGTAACTTCAAATTTCACTGTAAGTAAGAATCAGCACAGCACCCAGGTTTCTGCCATAGGGTAGGCAATTTAACACTAAAAGTGTAAAACATGGTTTTTAAGACCATAGCCAATGTGTACTTACGGACAAATTCCTTTTAACAGCAATGTGAGGTCGCCATAACTAAGAGTTCCAACATATTAAAAAATGATGTTAGCAATACATGCACTCACATATCTCATACCATCCAATTACACCTATCTGTCAAGTCCAGTATCAGTTGTCAAATAGTTAACTTATTGAACAACAGCACTAATGCAAAGCATTATAGAATATACAGATTTTCAACAGCGTAAATAGATGAATTTAGGCAGAAAATCATGTTAGTAAAGTGAATGAATGCAATATCATGAGCTAACAGATTAAAGACATGAGTACATCTTTAGTACTTGTCATAAAAAGTATATTGTGGTGTCCAAATAAACAAAAATGTTGTTTTGAACAAGATGAAGTTGTGTGTCCATTCAGGTAAGAATACGCTGATGTAAGGTACAAATTGCCAATAGTTGTGAGAATTATTAAAATGTTCAACTATATAATTAGTGTGAATGTATTAATGCCTTGTGTCAAAGACAGAATCTCAACCCGATAATTCAAACTAATCAACAGCTAATTAAAGCACTGTAATTTAAAGTAACAATGTCATCCGTACTAATGGAATAATAACCAACTAAAGTCCAGAGAAAAAATTTATAATCGCGCAAAAAGTTCTTGTCCATGATTCTCTGCCATATTATAGTATACGTTTCTTTATACGTTCACGTTAAACAACACTGTTCATATGTCCAACCTGATACAGAATAATGATCGCACGTCAGGATTTTTCTAGTTATGTCCCTTTGTCCATGAGAGGCATCATTGAGTTAAGTCCCTTAATATACAGAAGCTGTTCCGACAATAGCATAAATTACTTTTTGCATTCAAACAATTCAAATGTCACATTATTTTTAGACCATCAATGAATGTGTGTCTTTTTTCACATAAACCGTTAACAAGGTCCAAGACATCTATGTGATCAGCTGAGTAAAACGAGCTACAACTTGAAATTGACGAACGCAGCATTTATCGTCATCATGTGCTGAGTGAATATGATCAATACCTGTAAGCATTGTCAAGAGAGACACTGAGCGATTTGCTTCAATTTTTGATGAAAAAATTAAGATAGTCATCAGGATTGGTATTTATCACAGGGTATTTTCATATATCATCTTTCCATAGTAGTAATATATCAGGAAATTCCTGTCATAACAAGCATCGTCAGCAAAATATGTTCATATATCATACACTGTCCATTGGTCAGTATGCGAAGAAGTCAGTTGATAGGTTTTGCTGTCACTTTACACGATACTTGCATTTGCAGTGCTGTTAGCTGACAGTGGATCTTTCACGCAACGTGATAACACATCCGCGACCACGTTCTGACTGCCTTTGATGGCACGAATGTCATATTCGTAGGACTGGAGCGCAAGTGATGCTCTGGCAACTTTCTCATTACGAAATTTTGCAGTTTTAAGATAGGACAAGGCCCGCTGATCTGTCTCAAAGACGAATTTGGCACCAATAAGATAGCGCTGCAATTTTGCAAAACAATTCACCACAGCGAGTAATTCCCGCTCGACGATGGGGTATTTCTTTTCCGTTGGTGTCAATTTACGACTGACATACCGAATTGGATGTAGACAATCATCGAATTCCTGCAAAAGCGTACCACCTATCCTTGAACCAGAGGCGTCGACTCTAAGGATAAAAGGAAATCAAGTATAAGGCAATCTTAAAATTGGTGATTTGGAGAAATAACATTTCAATAAATTTAAATGACTCATTACAAGAATGCGTTCAAACAATCTTATTTGGAGATATCTTTCTCAAGAACGAAGACAGAACTGAAGTAATTTCTGAAACATTAGGTAAGAATTTTCTGTAGCATCCTACAAGACCTAAAACACTGCGAAACTGTTTTTTTTCGTCTTTGGAATTTCTAGATTCAGGATCCTGGAGATAGTGGAATCCTCAGGTTTAAGAAAACCGCTTCCTACTTTGTAACCAAGAAATGAAATTTCAGTGACTCCTATCTTAGTTTTCGAAGGTCTAGCAGAAAGATGATGGAGACGAAGAGTAGTCAACAAAGATTGAATTCCAAGAACATGTTCTTTCGAAGATTGATGAAATGGCAGGTATCATCAATATAGGTGATGATGTCATCACGACTAGAGAACATGTTTCGCATCATATGAACAAAGGTCGCAGAAGCGTTGACGAAGCCAAAAGACATAAAATTAAATTGGAACAATCCCAAAGTTGTAGCGAAAGCAGTGAAGGGTTTTGCTCTGTCCGACAAGGAGACTTGCCAATAACCTTTTGATAAATCAAATTTACCGAAAAAGGTAGATGTAGATAGTCTATCCAATAAAAAATCTAACAAAGGCAGAGGCTCAGCATCTGAGAAAGCACTCAAACGCATGATGTCAATCCGAATGGATTTGTCTTTTTTTCTGATCAAAATCATAGGAAAACTGTATGGAGATTGAGAAAGAGAAATTATGTTTAATTTTATCATATCCTCTATTTCTTTTTGTACTTGTGATTAAAAATGTACAGGGATAGGATAAGGTTTAAGCTTGATTGATCTGAAATCAGAAAGGAGAATATCATGTTCAATGATATTTGTACGCCCAGGAATATCTGCGAGCACGTCAGGAAAAGATTGTAGTAATAAAGAAATCTGACCTTTCTGATATGGAGCAAGAGTTGGTGAAATAGAAATATCTCTCCAAGTCTCAGTAGATGAAAGAGGTAAAGTAGGTAGAGACAAAAGAGGCTCAGAAGTATTAGGCAATTACGACAACTCTTCCTTTATGACAGCTAAGGAAGAGCGACGATCAATAAGCTCGTAAAAACTGGTTTTAGATATGGAAGACAAAAGTGAAATTGTTGCAGCATGTTGATGTGAAAGGTTTTTCCTGTCCTTTAATAGATATAATGTAGTCAACATCTGACAATCTTTTAAGTACAGTATATGGTGCTCTCCAAGATACAAGTAATTTATTGTCCTTATTGGGTAACAATAGATAGGCCTCATCACCCGGCCATAATACGCGCAGTTTTCTGTTTTGATTAACAAACAATCTTGCCTTAAGTTTAGCTTTTTCTGATGCTTCTGCAGCTATCTGGCATGGGTCGATAATTTTCTTTCTCAAGTTAACCACGTATTGGTAGGAGAGTTGAACATCCTCAGGCATGTCAGCTCCAAACAATAACTGTTTCAATATGGACATAGGTCCTCTTGGATTGCCTCCGAAGACTAACTCAAACGGCGCAAATCCAGTATGTTCGTTCTTTATCTCCCGATAAGCGAACAATACCGCTGGGAGCACTGTATTCCAATTCTGTGGGTATTTTGCAGTTACTTTGCCTAGCATTTGTTTAAGAAAACGATTGAGACTCTCAATTTCCCCGTTCGAAATGGGGTGATAGACTCTACTAAGAGATCTACCTATCTCAAACTCTCTCATAACCTGAACCATAACGTCAGAAACAAACTGAGTTCCCCGATCTGATAATATGTTTTCGGGAAAACCCAATCGACTGAAAATTAAAAATAGTGCGTCAGCAACATCTGTAGTGGATATTGTTTTAAGAGGAATAGCCTCTGGCCAGCGCGTGCACATAGCAATGCATGTTAGCATGTTAGCACATAACGATGACCTCTAGCTGACGTGACTGGTAGTAGACCTATAAGTTCGATTGCAATTTTCGCGAATGGACGCAATGATATGTCTGATGCCTGGAAAGGCGCATTATGCTTGGTACGTTTCGCTGCCACATCTTAGCAAGTTTTGCATGTGCGACAAAAGATGTTTATATCCCTTGTCACCCCAGGCAAAAAGAAAAAAAATGAGACAAAACCCTCTGTTTTGTCCTGGAAATCCCTAAATGTCCTGCACAATTAACATCATGAGCAAGCCATAAAACAAATGGGCAGAAACTAGTAGGCACCATAATTTCTTTTTTTTTCTGATGTTGAATCTTGGAAATTCCGAATCAAGATCCCATTCTTGATTGTATACCAGTGTAACGAATTATCATTAAACACCACATCATCAGATTTGGCAACCTGAAAATTTTTTTTTAATGACTCATCTTTATTTTGCGTCTGTATGAATGATTCTTTGTCATTAATTTCAACATGTAAATCATCATAATCTGTTCCCTCCTTATCAGACATCTCCCCACCAGTCTCCACATCTTCAGTCACCCTCTCATTAGTCATCTCTTCATCAGTCACTTCCTCAATTGGAACCTGTTCTATCAACTCTGCATGAGACTGAGCTCTGGTAGTGACAGCATTTGTCGTAAGCACGTGTTGCTGTTCCCATTTTAAAATATCATAATTAGTGCATTCTTGAAGTCCATGGATATTTCCCAGGGTTATTCCAGCGATTGGTTTGTCCAACAAGCACACGAGAGTCCTTTCTGTAAAATAAGGGTTATCTAAAAAGACTTCCGCAGTTGGAGAATATTCAACTGTGCTCCCGAATGTAATGCACTTGACTTCTTTGCCTGTGTAATCAGATTGGTCCACTAATGACCTTCGCACCCCAACAGTAGTGCATCCAGTGTCTCTGAGCACCAAAACAAGCAGATTGTTTACAAAACCCCTATTAAATATTAGTGAACCTGTCCCATCATAAGAGGGCATGACTGGCAAAGGATGTCCACACAGGAGCCTAGGAACTCCCTGTAGCTGAAACAAAGAATTACATTCAGAACAATTAGTTCTATTGGATAAGTCCACACTGCATGAATTTGCATGAGAAGCAACATTGTTATTATGGATAGTGTGAACTGTATTATTGTCACTTTGATGCACAACTGCATTGGAACGTTCAGGATTTCTAGAACGTTGAAAGTAATTGTTCTGTTGAGAACTCCTGTTGTTGTAATTTTTTTACATTGTTTCTATAGAATGACCTGTGTCCTCTGTTTGATTGGAAATTGTATCTACCTCTGTTCCAATCCCTGCTAGGTCTGAAAGATGATTGTTGAGGTATATATCCATCAACATATGAATGGAAATTCCTTTGAGGTTGTTGTGACTTATTGTTAAAATTATACCTCCCTCTGAAAGATCCAGTTTTATTATCTCGATTAAATCAAAAAATCAAAAATTTCTGTCCATGCTATTTGATCTTTGTCTGGGTAGATTGGACATCATAGTTCTAGCTGATGCCACTGGCAATGCATCCTTTATGTTAGTCCTGCTAAGATTTCTTCCAGGATGTGCAATTTGGTATTGTCGTTCAAGACTTTCCACAGCAAATAATGATTTAGGCTTTCTATCCTGCAAAAAGGACAATAAGTCACCACTGACTGAAGAGAGCACATTGTATCTTACAACCAAGTCAGCTAGCCCATCAAAAGTTTTATCAATTTTTGAGAAATCAACCCATCTAGAAAAGCAAAGCTTAATTGATGAAATAAATTCAGCAAAATCCTTTGCTGAATCAGGCAACAATGATTTCAGTTTCAATCTGTAACCATTTTTTCCAGTTCATATTTTTTCAGCAATATTTCCTTCACAGCATCATAATCATTTCTAGTATGATCATCCATGGTGCAGACTGAAGTAACTCACCAACTAATAAACTCATCAGCCTGCTAGGCCATGTAGCTTTATCAATCTTAAACTCTTGGTAACATGTTTCATATCTATTTAAAAAGCATGAAATATCGTCTATATTAGGATTAAATTGGGCAAATTAAGTTTGAAAGTAGATGCATGGTCTTTCTTTCCAGCGTCCTCACCTGCTGGATTAACCTGTTTATGTTGAAATCTTAATTTTTTCCAGCTCAATTTCTGCCAGTCTTTGAGCATAGGCTAATTTTTTCTCCTCAAGTTCTTGAGCATGTGCCAATTTTATTTCCTCAAGTTCATGTTCTCTTCTTTAATTCTCTTGCTCAAGAGCTAATTTTTCCTGTCTTTTCTTTTCAGCTAATTCTTCTTCTCTTCTCTTCTCAGCTAATTCTCCATCTCTTTTCTCTCTAGCCAAGCGTCTCTCATTTCTTGCTATGTCCTCTAACCTCTTTATTTCCTTGGCCTGCTCAGTGAATGCAAAGGTTCTTAAGGCATCTCCCTCTAGACCAAAGTCCTTCCCAACCTTAGAAAAATATTCCAAGGTAGCCATAATTCACTACTATTGTGACTCGAAATAGTCCAATAATACAATAATTAATATATATTTTAAATATGTGAGCAATATCAGCAACAATTATTTCACCACTCAATATCAATCAACTGCATTAACTAAAGATGGTATATTAGGAGCAAAAAAAATAGATATACAAACAAGATTAGAGGAGAACAGTAGAAAGAGCCAACCCAAGAAAATACTAATGAATAAACCAAGGCAGAAATTTATAAACTGTAAAAAAGGAAAGAAATGGCTCTACCACACATAAAACTACAAGCACAATTTCACAACATATGATATATCTAATAAATTAAGGATAGTAAGATGAGGTGCACAAATTTTCACAAACAATAATGAAGAATAAACCAACAAGTACAAATTTACAAATAAACAGGGCAAAACAGCTAACAGCAATGGCTATAGTAAGCTCAGTAGTAGTAGTAGTAAACAGACAGCTTTGTAATGCCGGCCCCACTATCTGAGAAAACCATACACCAAACCCTATAGAACAACCAAGAATTCACGACCATAGGATTGGTATTGTGAATTCATGGTTCCCTCGCCTAACACACAAACATCGAAATACATAAATACATGAAACATATTTAAAAAAGTACTCTGTCAAATGAGATTCTTCAAAACTCAAGCTGCATGAATCAATAAATTTACTTATCTGTCTTTCAGAAAAAAATCCTCCTGGGTCCAGCTGCTACCTCAGGGAAACAACGATTCAATACAAATGCAGCGACCAGGGTTAGATTTAGGATGCAAACTTGCAGCCGATCAGCACCGCCATCTTTAAAATTGTCTTCACTTGAAAAAATCTCCTCCTCTTGAAACATTAGTCCTCACTTGAAAAATTACTTAAGCATACTGGAAACAGTTCCAAATTATACTTTCAGATCCCGGCTTGAGGCCACTAATAACTGATGCGTGTCGTTTTTATTAAAGTTCCGGAGAAGGTCTCCGTGGCCAAAGTTGACTCTAGGAAATAGCCCAACAACACGAATCAGCATAACTGCAGTGAGCTGACAAACACCTCCTTCACAATTTCACAAATATGCAGTTTATTAATCTTGACACAAAGCTCCATGAAATCAGTTCTCGCCAAAAGGCAAATGCAGTAATTAGTAGTAGTCCAGTCTATTCACTATCAAACGCTGGTCAATGTCAATCATACAAACTTTATTAATCATCGTCCACTGGACATCTTTATGAATAGGCATACAATTCTTGCATCTAATAAACCAGGGACACCTCAACTAAATATATTGATGTCCTGGTGATGGAATGATGCAGGAAAAACACAGTGTACTGCAGGAGCTCAATAATTATACGTCCGCTCACATTCAAACACAGGCCGCATCTCTTGCAGACGATCACCTCACTTCTGCTTCAAAGTTCGCGTCTGCCCGTACACCATATCGGCATGACATCACTTCCTTTGTTAATAAGTAAGTCCGTATAAAATTATCAGAAAAGGAGCCCTGTTGAGCCAACTATTATACCGACATAATCGTTATGAATTTTAATCATGAAAGTATGTTTATTTGACATCATTATCCGTTACTCAAACTTAGTCAGTGCAGTTCCCAGCATTTATGTGTGAGTCCACATTTTGTGGAGGTATTTCTCCAAGCACAATTTGGCTATCTATAATTTTCTATATTTATTATTATATTCTTTACAACCAACACTACAGGAACAATTAGCTTTCATAATTTTTAACATTTGCTGAGGTAGACTGAGTACCTATGTGCAGTGACATCCATTCTGATCAATAACAACAGTAACAACAGTCTTTGTTTTTCCTCTTTTGTAGAATTCCAGACATAAGTGCTGTGACCGTTCATCAAATATTATCATACTATCTTTCATCTATACTGTTCAAAAACAGAAACGCATAGCTATCCGAGGGCGCGTTTTTATGAGTTTTTAAGTAAAATTTGGTGCTAGGGTATATAAAAACCAGCCTCAAATGTTCTTTACAGTGTCAAATGCACGTGCTGACCTGAATTGCGTTCGTTTTTGTAATCGTTACAACGCAGTGGTCAATAGTGTTTATGACGCAATTTTTGACCACAGCTCATGCTGCGCTCACGTGAAAGCAACAAAATTTGGGGTGAACACTACTCACTGACTACGCAACTGAAACCCTATAAAAGGTTAACACTACACACACAAAATTCAGTTCATTTTCAAGCAGACATTTATGGCGTTTCTATCGATAAATTTAAGGAACATTGCTATTGGCCGACTGCATGCAGGCGAAAGTCAAAGTCAGGTTGCCAGGCATCTAAACGTGCATCAGAGTACCATCAGTCGACTTTGGCACCGGTTCCAAGCCACTGGCTCAGTTGAAGACCGGCATCGCAGTGGACGACCCAGAGTGACAACAGCAGCGGAGGATAGCTTTTTTCGGCTTCGTCACCTCAGAGACAGGTTTACAACAGCTTCCTCAACTGCCCAGTCATTGCCTGCAGGACGTCATGTGTCTGATCAAACTGTCCGGGATAGACTGCATGACGCTGGACTTTGAGCACAACGACCTCACCGAGGACCTGTCCTTACGCGCCGCCATCGCCAAAATCGATTTCTTTGGACCAACCAGCATTGTCCCTGGGCAGCTGACAATCAATGGAGACGTGTCTGGTTTAGTGACGAATCTTTCTTTTTGTTGCAGCGTCATGATAGACGGCGTAGAGTCTACCGTAGGCGAAATTAACGTTTTGCCCAAAATTGCGTTGATGAAGCTCCGCCGCACGGTGGTGGAGGTGCAATGGTGTGGGGAATGATCAGTTACAACGGAAGGAGTCAATTGGTGCACATTGAAGGAGGCTTGAATGCGCAACGATACGTCAATGAAATTCTTCGACCCCATGTCCTTCCACTTTTGGCTGCCCAAAGGTCTGTGTTTCAACAGGACAACGCCAGACCCCATTGTGCACGGTTGACCACGCAGTTCCTGACTGCCAACAACATTCTCGCCCTTCCCTGGCCATCACTGTCTCCAGTCATGAGTCCGATTGAGCACTTGTGGGATGAGCTGCATAGACGTGTTTGTCGCCGAGACCTTGCTCCAGCCAATCGTCGTGATCTGTTCCAGGCACTCCAGGAAGAGTGGGCAGCCATCCCACAGGCCCACATCAGACGTCTGATCGCATCCATGCCCAGGAGATGCCAGTCGCTGATCGATGCAAGAGGAGGCCACACACCATACTAACGGGAAAGCCCGTACGCCAAAAAAACTCTCGTGACCCAGATGCAAAACAACTGTCAATTGATTGGCTGAACCCTAAGATATTCTTGTGTGCAATTTGAACAATTAACTCATTAAATTAAAAAAGTTATTGAATGTCAAAATTATGGCTATGTGTGTGCCTTCAGTAGCTATGCGTTTTTTTTTGATCAGTATAGTCTCGACTGGGAGTGAGAAGGACCAGATGTCGCAGAGAGATTTATGATTAATAAATTTCTATATCTTTTCTCTAGTCTACCCGTGTCTTCTACTTTATTATCGCTCTTTTATCCTTTATCCTTTATTTCGCATTCGTTTGATTGTGAATAATAAAACTCTCCCATTCATACCTTCGCCTGTCTCTTTTCGTATTTAGCAACGCAGTTTATGGCTGTTAAGCGAAGTACCGAATAGTGTGAAATTCGTCTCGACAGACATGGGATGGGAGCTGCATCGATCGGGAATGACCAGATGTAGCTGTAGGTGTTAGAACGAGCACTGGCAGTTTCATTGCTGGCGCCTGAGTTAATGTGAAGTGTTAAGACGGGACGCTATTTAGGGTTTTCGAAAATAGCGTACATCCTTTGTCTGGTTTTCATATAATATACCAGAGTAGTTTAGACTTCATCATTCAGTCCTCCGAAGTTGCAGAAGACGGATCGCTTCGTTCTAGATACTTATTTATAAGTGAAACTCTCAGTTTCGTTGTGATACCCGTAGTTCTGTTTGGAGGTAATATTAAATATCTAGTAATGTTGAGTGCTTTAAGTGGTAAATTGCCTATTTTATTTCACTAGTTAGATTTCTGTGCAGAGTGATTAAATGATAATTTAGCTATATTCTCTAGGTTTTACAGTGGATACCAGAATAAATTATAATTTCTAGCGGAAAACTCATTCAGTTATAATTAACTTTAACTAAACTGCTAGTAACTAGTAGAGAATATTTGTAACTAAACTAAATTAATGCACTGAGTCATCATTGAGTATTGACGAAATACGTATGTATTTCTAATTCATGAGGATTGATTTTTGGTAATGACTATAATTTATTTCACGGGAGTTTTTAACGAGTAGACAAGCTTTAAGCTTATAGTTTCTGATTTAAATTAAATAACCGTAGTAAATATATATGTTATTGTGCGCGAGGTAGACATAGGATATGTGTATAATAGTATGTATTCTATATGTTTTCTTTATACAGTATTTTGGGTCAAGCCCTAAAACTGCCAGCGTTTTATTCAGTACAGATGAGAATAAATCACAGAAGAGACATTTTATGTCTTTAAAAATTATTTGGGTTACAAGTTACAATCTGTCTGGTCTTGTGTCGCATCCAGAAATAGACAGAGTACCCATATTTCACTAACTTAAGACTTAATGAAGTAACTAGGCCTATCGAGCCAGCTTATAACTCTTCCCAATAATCTCAAGTACATTCAGCCCCTGTGGCGAAACATATTATAATCAACATTTTTTTTCCGACAATTTTTGACTAATTGTGGTGTGACAATCAATTGTTTATACTGAGTGAAGTACCTACCTGACATTTCCTAGTTACGGGAAACTTCAAGCTATTGACCCTGTGCGCGCTGTTAACTTTCTTGCCTGGACAAAGTAAATGTGACACAAACAGAAATTCCAAATAATAATAACCAAGAAAACGTTCCCTGGAGAAGTGACTTCAACCTGTCTTTGTGGAACTGGGATTCTTTTGCAAAAAATTAACACGGGAGATTCTGTATGTGCGTGTCCTAAGCATTGTTCCAGAAGTTACTACCCAAGTTGTAGGTAAGCAAGTACGCCTGGGCCCACGGCTGAATGAAGAGAGAGAATGCAGGACTGAGTGATTCCTTTATAACCTGATTTGTGCACTCACTTTGAAATTTCATTTTTATGCAAGTTTGTTGCTAATGCTGTTTTCCTCTTAGACTAGATTCAGGTATTAACTCTGTTCTTACACTCTAGAGGGTAAACCTTAGACTATAGCGTATGAATCCGTGACTCTTTGGGGCTATCACTTTTCTTCTAACAGGATCGTGGGCTAAAACATTGGGGGAAAAGATCATACCTATGAGTCTATTATTCTTTTAGTAATTCATTAACCTATGTGTAATTTTATGTTATATATATATATATATATATATATCATAATAGACTGTCCGACTCCTCTAAATCTGTTGTAGAAGATAGGCTGAAGAAGAGAAGATTCTCGATTTCAGGGACAGCCTCTATTAATTCTACCATCTCACTCGTGAAAATCTATTTCTACTATCATCTCTCACTGAACTATCACTTATTCTATTTCTATTCAGAAGGGATCAATCTACGTCTTAATTCTCCTATCGAAAATCTACGACACCAGATGATCGGCAAAAATCTAAATCGAACAACTGTTTTGCGAGAATCCACCGATTTCTCTTTCTGTTAGTTTGATGTCGTTGTTTTCGTAAAACGATCTTTAGCCAATAGGAAAAAAAGTGTGACCAGGAGTATCCCCGTGGCACTCCAGTTCTAATCTCAAAGAGTTCTGTAAGTTGTCCTTCATTAACAATTGTGCATTTCATATTTCATTCTATTTTTCTTATTAGGAAGATTTCACTTTTTTCGTGGGTGGGGGTGGGAGGGGGGAGGGGAGGGGAGGGGGAGGTGGGGTGAAGAGGAAGGGAGGGAGAGGAGATTGCCTTCGCCAACCAACCTAAACATCTGGAAATATTTCAGTACAGTACAAACCCTAAATTAAAAATATACGAGAGCTGTGTAATTTATGTACTTCTGTACGCGGCAGAATGCTGTGATATATGTATATATATATTTGTGTATGTATGTGTGCGGGCGTGCGTGCATGCGTGTTTGTGTGTGTGTGTGTGTATGTGTGTGTGTAGAGCTGGACTTTTCTAGACAAAGAAGTTTTTTTTTGGCAAAAAGAAACATTGGAACAAAAACACCTCCAGCAACGATACAAAGAAGAGTCTTGAATTTGTTTAAAAGAAATATTTTGAACCCCGGTTGAGAAACGCAGCTCTACTCGGTGGTATCCAGATGTGTCGAGGCGCTCCGGTGTTTGGCGAGGGGCCACAAATTCTTTCAATGAACAACTATTTTTTCCTTTGAGGTTTTTTTTCGGTAATAAAAGACAATACCAATAATATAACTGACGTGACGATTTTGTGAACACATAGAACGACACATCTGCATTATAATTAGGCTTATCGCGTGTAAGACATTTGTTTCGTTTTCCACACTCTGCTTAAATCGTTACGTTTTTCAAAAATCTCCAGAATCGTTAAGTCGGAATTTGCACTCTGTTTTTCAAAGACCCTTGTCCTCACCGACACATTAACAGGCAACCTGTCACAACCTTGGTATTAAGCAAGTGTTAATTTTTGTTTATGGCGACTTGTCCACAGTTGTTGTCACTACTTAGCTGGGGACGATATCTCATTGTTTATTATTCTTCTTGGCAGCTGGCCTTTTGTGTTTTCTTGATCGTGATTTAGTCTATGTTGCTTAAGGTATTTGTCATGTCTAGCAGCATTGCCGGTAGTGTTAAGTACAGCCAATTTTCGCACAGGCGGAGAAAAAGTAAAATTAATAGACGAATGTTGTTCGACGACAGGCTAAAAAATTCACATAATTCATCTGGCCACTTTGGGGAATCCCCAGATCGTGTGCATGAATATGTGTAGAAATCCAGACGAGTATCTCGGGTCGTGAGGTCACACGCTAGTCTCTTGCCGCCTGGAGATTGAGAAGCTCAGCCAGGATAAGAACTATCCATACAACACAAGAAAGGGAAGTAGTTTAAAACCTCTTATGGATGGACTAATAGGAGGAGTGGGTGGTTCCATAATGCCGAGTGTTCGGTCTCTCCGAATTTTGAATATATGGTGTATAAAAAGTCACCAAAGTAGTAATAAAATTAAAATTTGTCTTCGTTTTGGCAAAGCACGCCTCGTTCAACCTAGACAAAGGGCCCGTTGGTTATATTAGGGCACGTGTCCAAATAGAAACGACTTTGTGATCTGTTTCAGTGATATGACTGATGTCAAATCAGTAATACAGTATGAGGGGACCTATACAATATTAGCCCCTCGCGAGTATCAGCAAAGATTGCGCGCAATTCCGTGTCCCGCCACTTAGCGGCATGTTCTCTAATTAACAGTCAAGACCGCTAATTTTACATATTCCCATTGCGGAAAAAAATAACTGGTACCTTATCTTTCTAGTAATGTTTTTTTTTTAGTATCTCTGTGTTAAAATTTAAAAAAAAATATTTTTTTTTTAGTCTTCAGTGTTATTTGACATAATGTTTGTATAACTTTAGGTACGTAAGAAGAGCCTCATCACATGATCGCCCGATCTGCACTTTCGTTACCCTGGTTATAAAATAATAATAATAATGAATTGTGTAGCTGAAAGTCAAGTAACTGCGTATACGTCAAGTATGCAAATGTACAAAGGAAAATCATAGGAAAAGTAAGAAAATTTCATTTCACTTTCACTGAGATTTCTTTGAGAAATGCGCAACATTAGTAAGAACATTTTAAATATTTCTATTCATAAAGAAAGCAGATAGACAGTTTACCAGCTTGACATAGTAGATACTAAAACGTTAGATTCACACAGAGAAGACCAGAGATCCGAAATTTTGACCCAAAAAAATTATCCTTAACGAAAGAATGAAAAATAAAAAAGAACGAATATTTTTATTTATACAGAGAGAAGAAAACATGCATTTATCCTTTTTATATTTCTGCCCTGAATAACAATTTAATAAATGATAAGGGCATGCTCAGGTCATGTTTAAAGTGCGTTATATTACTATATATGCTTCGATATTAAAGAACTACAATGAACATTTAAAATTGTAATAACAATTGTTGAGATTTTAGGAACCTCTACACCTCACGGTAGAAGGGGAACGACTAAGTAAGTAAGTAAGAGTTTTTAGGAAACCTCAATTGCGACATTAGAAGGTTATTCAGAAATTGGCTGAGATTTGCCATAAAAGGACATTCTCAAGAACTTGGAAGACATGCGCATGATCAACTTTGTAATGGTTTATCAAAGAAATAGATTTCTTTTGAACTACGTGACTCATTTATCTATTTTAGCTTGCTAATGTTGTTGCTGAAATTCACCGTCATGATAATTTGACACACTTTGTTCTGACATTTTAATTATAACATTTCTTAAATTATTTAACTATTCTGAAACGTCAGAAATAACACATTGAAAGTTAAACCTGACATTCTCTGATTGTGACACCTTATGCATACTTTCTTGAAACGCTCATGTGGTGGATTTGATGTTAAGAAATGTTGTTATGTACTCTTAGTGTACTGAATGAGGTCAGCTGTGAAGGTCCCTGAATATAACAAATATGATGGTAAGTTTACAGGGTACCTTTCTGCTACCACCTCTATGATCTCATTCAGACTTATTCTTTGACTAGAATGTATGATGACTACGTTTGGTGTCTAGGGTTATGAATATGTAGTGTAATGTGCATTAACTAACTAAACATATAAACAACTATTTTATTATCCAACACAACACAACAGTACTACGACAATCACATACAAACTACACTTTAAAAAACTATCTTTAGTAAGTCAGTTGTTGAATTTTGGGTAAAAGTTAAATTTTTACAATTTATTGTCCTGGTTCTAGTTTGTTTTGAATCAGGACTGACAATCAAAAGTGAAATCAAAAGAATTATTTACATCAATTAAATAACACCATGGATCTTCTGTCCATAATACAAATGTTATTATATTATAAGTGTGTAGATGTAGTTTTCTAACTTAGGTTAATACTGGTATATAATGGTAGGTTGTTGGTTAACATCACGCACTATTGTTTGTTTTCTTTTCATTTGACACTGGTGGAATTTTTTATTAATATTCACAGTCTTTATGTTAAACTAGAGGTTGAGCTTCCTGGTGCCGAACAGGCACTTATCTTCGAAGGATATCACCGGTATATCTGTTCATAGGCTCGCTGGACAATCTGTTTCCCTTCTTGAAAGGCAATGGCATCCAGCATGTGCCCGAAATATGCAAACAGTGTGTCGCGAGGTGTTTTGAGGAGATAGGACAGCTTGAATGGAATGGAAGAATAAAGATAATAATGTCTTATCGATAGCTTCCGAGTTTGAAGAAACTGCCTCTCCTCGGGACATAGTGTACTAGAAATTTACTTAAAAGAGAATTCTGGTACCTAAACAGGATATTTTCTGGACGATAAATTCTTCCTCAGGAATCCTACAAAAGGACTGTGCAAAGCACATAAGGTTGAGAAAGAGATTTGGTGTCCAGCCACATTTAAAATATCCCGACCCAATAGAAGTTAATTGAATTATGGCTGAGCCCCCAGGGTGTAGATTTATATTTAAAACAAAATAGAACCCAAATAAAGTTAACAAGAAAAATTACAACAGACTCTGTTATGTAAAGTTGGATAAAAGGGTATGGAATCTTACATTTCTTTATATACATATAAATATGAAAATAAGTTTAGCTCTACTGTTTATACAAAAAAAAATCAACTAGTGTGGTCATCACTTGGACCAGAGATCTTTTCTATGATAGTGTTGCTGATAGGTGTTAATACTCATCTCCTCAAGGACTGTAGTAGCTGCGGAGATGATTTGTGTTCGGACTCTCTTGGTTTGGTCTGCCCCAGCAGGTTGGTCTCATAACAGTTAATGGGTTCAGAGGGTGTCAGAGTTTGCTTCCCTGGACTCAGTGCACATCACAGATAAGGATGGGGTAAGTCACCTCTGCTGAATGCCTCTTCTGTTTATGGGATGTGTGGGATGGTTACTGGGTGATAGGATATGGTTGGGTAAGGGTAATCTTTGGTACCATGGACTTGTACCCTGGTTTGTACCCTGGACCTGGTTTAGGTATCTGGTAACCGCAACCTGGTTTAGTATCTGGTAACCCCAACCTGGTTTAGTATCTTTGTAACCGCAACCTGGGTGGATTCGCTCAATGAATTCACTAAGAATATTTCGCAACAGTATTGCCCACTCTAGGGCCCATAGATTCACGTCTGCTTCGAACGATGGTTACAAGAAGAATGACCGCTTAAAATTCCCTCCTAAAATTCCAGCTGGCTGTTCCGGGCAGGGATGGGGGTGGCCTTGTTGCAAATTCTAGTTTGGTCCCAGAGGTATTAAGTTACCTTCGTTTCAACTCACCCTAGTATCCACTGTGTACATGTTTGCAGTGCCAGGCAGAGTTTCTGCCCCTTTCTTGATTTACGGGTGTCCTGCTCGTGACATCCGGTCTTTTCGTAGGACTGATTTTCACCTTTTCAAGTGGAAAGACTTAGGCTGTCCAAGGGAATAATTTATTAACTTATGGCCGTGAATCCGCTGGCGAATAATGAAATCTAAGACTAGCGAGAGAGAGAGAGACTTTAGGTTTCTTGTCAAATGATAGGAGAAATTTGTAGAGGGAAAAAAAATAATAGACAGAAGAAAAGAAGTCGGGGAGAGTCGTTCCACGACACAGTGTCAGGAATCGAACAGTTTCCACGAGCCTGGTACTACGTTAATGTCAGTACCAAAAAACCCTGAAATAAGAAGGTTATGCGTCCTTCTTTATAACAAGTATACAATAATATTCCACAATTAATTACAGGCACAGTACAAACACACAAATAGGGTCAGCTCTTTATGACAACCTAGTTTTACCATTATATTTTTAGGTGACAATGTATACCAGTATTCCTCTCCCCTAATGGTTACAACGCCTCTGCAATTCCAGCAGTAATCTTTTTCCATACCATAGGATAGGTGTTATGCTCCTTGATGACAATCATATATATAATCTTGTAGTACTACACCTCTCTGATAGTCTATCATATGATGGATCAATCTCTAGGCTCTGCCTAAGTCTGCCATGGACCCACTTACTTACAGTCGTATTGCAGTATCTCACATTCAAACTTTATTTTAAATAAAAGGTTAATAAAATCAATCTTACCACAAATTTCAATGAAATATACACAAGCGAACGATGACTGGCAAACAATTTATGGCACACTTTAGATCTGCCTTGTCCAGACTGCTTTATATAGGTTTAAAAAGCACCAGCCTGCTCTCATCGCTCCTTGTTCATCAGAAAATTTTCTCAAAATGGCAACGAGCAGTCTACGTTTCCGATAACACTAGTCAACAAATTTTCAAAAGTTTTTTGTACCAGAAATTAAATGTACCATTTCTTATTGATTTTGACATGCTGATTTCAAATATCATAATGAAATTCACCAATTGGCTCTGGTTTTTTTTTAAATGATGAATTTACATTACAGTAATACAAATAATGTATGCTTGTTTACTTCTCTGGGCTAAACAGCTAGTCTTTCTACTTTAGCATTATAAAAATTGTGGTTACATACTCAATTAATTGATATTTTAACATAAAATGATAGAAAAAATAAAAACATTATTTAAAGTTCACATATCATGCTTAAAAAAGGCACATTTGAACCCATTCCGTCATTATTCAGTCGCTGTTCGAGCTCTCTTTGCTTGCTTCTTGTAGTCAATCGATGAGGTGTCTCTTGTCACAGTCCAACAGTAATCAACAAGCATTGAAGGGCTCCAATTGCCTTGATACCTTGTCTCCATAGCAGCAATGTCCTGGTGAAATCGTTCACCATGCTCATCACTGACCGCTCCACAGTTTGACGTAAAGAAATCCAGATGAGAATCCAGAAAATGAGTTTCAAAGACATGTTGCAGCCAAGACTCTTATACTTCTGAAGGAGATTTTCTACAATTTCATTGTAATTATCAGATCTGTTGTTTCCAAGAAAATTGTCCACCACTGACTTAAATGCTAGCCATGCTGCTTTTTCCTTGCCATGCAACACGCAAAGAAACTCGTCATCATGAAGAAGTTTTCGAATTTGCGGACCAACAAATACTCCCTCTCTTATTTTAGCTTCACTCAGTCTTGGAAATTTTCTGATGAGGTATTTGAAAGCCTCATCTGTTTTCTCCATTGCCTTGACAAAGTTTTTCATGAGACCCAGCTTAATGTGCAAGGGTGGCAACAAAATCTTGCTGGTGTCGACAACTGCTGGGTTCTCAACGTTCTTACTGCAGGCTGCAATGACTGCCTGATTGGCCAATGTCTTCTGATGTAATGGTCACTTCGTGCACGGCTATCCCACTCACAGAGAAAGCAACAGTACTTGGTGTATCCACCCTGTAGTCCAAGCAAAAGAGCGACCACTTTTAAGTCACCGCAAAGTGACCAATGATGATGATCGTAGTTTATACACTTCAAAAGCTGCTTAATGTTTTCATAAGTTTCTTTCATATGAACTGCGTGACCAACTGGAATTGACGGTAACACATTACCATTATTCAACAAAACAGCTTTAAGACTTGTCTTGGATGAATCAATGAAAAGCCTCCACTCTTCCGGTATGTAATTGATGTTGAGGGCTGCCATTAAACCAGAAATGTTGTGGCACGCAGAAAGGTCACCCTCTTTGAAAAAGAATGTAATAAGCGGCTTCTGGCGGTTCCTATACACAGAAATTGTAACATCTTCTGCCAGGAGATTCCACTGTTGCAATCTGGAACCCAAAAGCTCCACCTTGTTCTTCGGTAAATTCAGATCTCTTACAAGATCATTCAGTTCTACTTGGGTTAGTGGATGTAGTTTGCTCAAAATCTGTGTCACTTGAGGTTGATGGTTCAGGACCACCAATGTCCTCTTCATCAGTGGAAGCAGCTGAAAAGGATTCTGGCACTTTGGGAACTGGTAGGTCATCGCCATGTGGTACCGGAAGTATTGCAGAGGGGATGTTTGGATATTCCAGTCCATTTTTTCTTCTTTGATATGCCTTTCCCAATTGGAGGGACCATGCAAAAGTAACAGTTGTTGAGATAATCAGTGGGCTCTCTCCAAATCATTGGGACTGCAAAAGGCATAGCTTGCCTTTTGCCAGTCAACCACAGTTTAAGATGTGCTGCACATGTATTGCAGCATATGTGTGGCACCCAGCTCTTATCTTGATCTCCTATTCTGCAGCCAAAATACAAACTGTACGCCTTCTGGCATTTCTAACTACGATACTTTTGATAAGGACAAATGCACTAACTAATGGCAAAATTTTATCAGAGATAAGGTATTTATACACAAAGGTGATGTAATCATAGGTAGGATTGCATCATCAACTTCTAGTAACATTTTTATTGGTCATTAGAAAAAATTATGCAATCGCCCACAACAGTTGCGTCATATATATATATAAATTTACCGTAATTAAATAAACTAGTAGCATATATCTTGAAAACTAGAGCCAATCAACATTTTTTAATGTCATTTTCGTTTTCAGCACACCAAAATTAGTTAAGATCAGCTATTTTCATTTCTGGTACATTTTGGTTGTTGACTAGTGTAATATATAATGTATGGGCCAATGGGACCATGAACTCATTTATTTTGAATCAAACTTTAAAAAAAAAAAAAAAAAACTCTCAAACTACTATGTTTACTACTGCAAATACATTTTTAGTTTTAGGTCAACCAATCCTATCTCGTCTTCCTTTAAACTACCGCCAATCAAATTACAGGTACCTTTTAGTCCTTATTTCCCCAAAAGCTTTTTTCAAAACATGCTATGAAAAAAATAAGCAGGCATGATTTTTGTTTTCGTCAGTCCGTCTTACAATACATAGTATTTTTGCCAATATCTTGGTTATTTATTGTACTAGTGCGTAACTGACACCATATTATTGCTCAGGAAATCATAAGGCATCCGAATATATAATTTTTATGGCCCTATGTATTATGGTTCATAATTCCATATTTTTTCTATGTTAGTCGTTCAAATCTAGAAACTGCCACCTGTTCAATTCTTCTTACAACTATTTTCAACCTAAAAATGAGAATCGTCCGTAGTCCGTTAGAATTACGTCATTTTTTATAAGAGCTAAGGCTGTCTGCGTGACCAAATTGACGAACATTTTTTAGTTTTTGTATCGTAATTTGAAAATCGCCCAAGGCTATGTCGCTGGAGTTGGCTTTTTGAAATCAACGCGAGACGGCGTGCCCTGTCTTTCCATTCCCTCCCCTCCTTTTCTTTTATTCTATCACTCGGTCGTCTTGAACTTGCAAAAGTGTTACATTTAATCTCAAGGACGAATTTGAAAAGACAGTACCCTTCATTCGGCTATTAGGCTTATCAAAACCCGCATACCGGCTGGCGTGGGGGAAGAAGACGCTGGACTCAAATTTTATTTTCTATCTTATTTTTGACTTATGCACTATAATATTATTTAATTTAGATATTGTATTTAGAATATCGTCACAGCTCACCATCTTTTCACCAATTTTTGTAAATAGATTTTTGTCACCACTTGAAAGATTTTCGAAAGAGCAGTGGCGTAACTACAATGGACAAGGACTCGATGAACAAAATTAGTGGGGTTCTTCTTATATAATGAGTTCAAATTTGTATAATCAATGTACGGCACAACTGTATAAAAAATGTTACTACTCACTTCATCTTCATCATCATCATGAGCATAGATTTTGAACAAATGTATGCTATGTCCTCCTGTCCTATGCAATCAGTTTAAAATCTTTCCATAGACTTCTTCTACCCTTTCATTTCTGTCTCCAAAAACAAAAACACGCTATGACTTTAACAAAGGAACAAAGCAATTACAAAGATATAAATATATATATATATATATATATATATATATATATATATATATATATATATATATATGTGTGTGTGTGTGTGTGTGTGTGTGTGTGTGTGTGTGTGACAGCACCATCGTCATCTCGTCTGTTGTCCATCGCCATTTTGTCGATTGTTCTGTATCTTCTACCACAACATAGCATGTGGCAGCCAGCCATTTTAGGTTACGTCTAAAAATAGAACATTAGTAATGCCGCTGATGGAGTAGCCGCCAATCAGAGAAGAGAAGCGTCCAGGCTATCGCGTCAGTTGAAATTCTTTATCATTCCGATCGCCTGTCGCGGAGAGAGAAGAAGCTATTGAGATCTGAAGTCTAGTTCAAGCAAGAACATGCCTAGGACTTGTGAGTAGATATAATATTATTCTCCAACATTCTAAAGTCTTTACAGTGTTAGAAAGGATATAGGAAATTATGTTTACCATCTTTGTGCCGCAGTATTTTAAATAAGTATATACTTAATTCTGTGGTATTTATTTCGCGTGCGGTTGATGTTAGATCTAAATCTATTCGGACATGGCGTGGTTACATGTTCAGGAAATATAACACGTGGCCGGTACTAGAACTGGCATATTCAGTTATTACATTTGTGTAAATGAAATTTAATGGTTAAGTATTTCCATATTGTTTGGGATTAAGGAAACCTTCTATGATCTTTTGTAAATCCGACACGTAGTCGGTTTGAATAATATTTAATTGTGGCGCGATTTAGATTGTTATATTTATTAATTACGGTGCTGATGCCGAAAATAGTTTATTTTAGTGTGGCGAGTGCTGCAATTTATTAGTATGTTACATCTTACTAGAATAAGTCCTGTGCTTCTTCAGTAATGTTAGACTGATTATGTGGTGTAAGTATTAGTAAGATCGGCTATAGCTAACTGGTGTTAGCTTTCTTAGTCTCATAGTCTTTTATACAGTGTAAAATCTCTATTGGTTATCTGTACCGCTTTAAATAACTTTGCTAAGCCATTATTTCTATAATATTTAGTATTATAATGTAAGGTTAATATAGAATGTACAACCACGCAGCTGTGCTGGGTTGTTAGGTGGCTGTATGCTGTTCTCGCAAGATGGCGTAACCATAAGAGCACGTGGTATGAATGGGTATCTGTAGCTGATTGATCATGGCTGACTGTGGTGGGCGCATGTTTTCTGAATGGTAAGTGTTATTATTTATGCTATTGATTTTCACGTAGACATTGTTTTTATATATTGTTTTTCAGAAAGTCTACGAACACTGTCTGGGTGTTCGGTAGTATTAAATGTTGATCTGTATAAGGCTTTGTGTTGCTTCAATTGCTAAGTCTGCTGCTGAGAGGGTTGCAAGCAGCCAATAATTGCAACCCCTGTCAAACGATCCTTAATAAAGTTTTCTTAGTGCATGGGTCTTGGGTGTGAGGTAGCTACATCGACATAAGTTCGCCTCAATCACAACTAGCCCCTGTCACACACATATATACTGAAGCACGTTAAAAACGCACCACCTAAATAATCGAGCAATAGAGTGTGAAATGTAAATATAAGTGTTTACAAGTTTACATATTTGGTATCTTTATTCATTTTCCTATGAATCCATGCTGGTCATTAATTTGTACATTTGATTGTTATGAAATTCATTGCATTCTGTGCAGGCAAGGGAGAAAACAAAAAATGCAACCAATAAAAAAATTCATTCACACTATCCTCTGTATCTGGAATGTCCACCGTGTGCTTGCAAACAAGCTTGGCAGCGGCTCCGCATGGAACGCACAAGTCTCTGAAGGAAATTCCGGGGAATCAAGTCCCATTCACGTGTAAGAGCAGCTTCGAGCTGTTGCAGATTAGCTGGAGAACCTTGCCTGTAGACTCTGCGTCCAAGCTCGTCCCACAAATGATCTATAGGGGACATGTCTGGTGATAGGGCAGGCCAATCAATCTTCACAATGTTCTGCTGCTGTAGATATTGCTGCGTAATGCATGCGGTGTGCGCACGTGTGTTATCCTGCTGGAGAAGCTGCAAGTCTGAATAATTTGTGAACGCAGGAGCAACCAATGCATCCAGAACCTTATCTCGATATGTCACAGCATTAACATTTCCACGGAAGACGTGAAGAGGCAAGCGATGGTGAAAACTGAATCCTCCCCAAATGTGAATACTGCCACCTCCAAATCGGTTGTGCTGACGAACACAGCAATCTGCAAAGCGCTCTCCACACCGTCGCCAAATCCGCATACGTCCATCAGCCAAGGATATGTTGAATCTGCTCTCGTCTGTGAATAGGACAGCATTCCACTGCAGTTTAGTCCATCTGACATGTTGCTCTGCGAATTGCAGGCGCTGCTGACGATGTCTGTGAGTCAAGTTTGGCCCAACATAAGGTCGTTTTGCAGTAAGGCCTGTATCTCTGAGTCGTCGTATGACTGTCATTCGAGAGACTAGCCCACGTCTACCCACTATTGCTCTTGCTGTTTGACTTTCCGGGAGAGAACGATTCCTTAGGTGACTCAGCACAATATGACGATCTTGCGCAGGGGTAGTAACTCGTGGTTGGCCACTCCGAAGTCTATCCCGGGCACTGCCAGTGGTTCCGTAACGTTCATTAAGACGTACAATAGTGCTGTGGTGGCAATTCATCCTTCTGGCAATGGCCCGCGAGCACATTCCGGTCTCCAACATACCAATGGCTCGTTGGCGGTCGTTTTCAGATAGTCGTGGCATTTCAAGCACATGTACTGGGTGTTTTGCCTCAACGGCCTTTTAATACCGAGTATACTGCCACAACGCGTACACATTTTCAGAGTCATAGCTGTTGGGAATCGTGTTGCACGTGTAACTTTCATTGTTTTCATGTAGTCTTTACACAAACCCGTGGGTTGAATCATGCACTTTCCATTCCAGCAGCCATTCGCTCTCTACCTCATGACAAACACGGGGAAAATCCATTCCCACACTTTTTTCCAGCTTCTTTTGCTGCATAATGTGAAAGTGAGTGGCGAGTCTGCGGCTGCTGATGCTAAGGCAGCAGAAGATTTTGTCGAAACCCTAGATAAACTAATTGTAGAGGGAGGTTATTTGCCACAGCAAATTGTTAATATGGACAGTATTACCTTACCAGATACAGTACATTAGCTGAAATACAGTACTGTATGTGTACAGTATCTTGGCTATTTAGTCAATACAGATACACTACAGTGTCCCATATAACTTTGCTAAGTATAAAGTATGGTGTTCGCACAACGTCCAAATCGCATTACGTCCTATTTCACAGAACGTTTCGTGGACGTTAAGCGGCGCATGACTGTATATATAAATATATATATATATATATATATATATATATATGTATATATATATATATATATATATATATATATATATATATATATATATATATATATATATATAAAGGTGAGAGTTGATTCCGTCCTCTATTTTTCCGGGCCCATTCAGCGATGGGGCCCGAGGGCCGTGCCCGCTCCACACTATTAGTAATTACGCCACTTCGAAAAGACATTTTTTGAGATACCAAAACCTCAATATCACAAAATGCCAACACGTTACAGCTTGTATTGCATTGCGTCACATACACTTGTAAAAATTTTCTTCTGTGATTAACTGCTTTTCAGAAACTATACACTGAAATACAATAGCTGGAGTAATATTTTTACATCTTAATTACCGGCATTGAATATTACATTTCAGTAATGACTCTTTTCACGGGAAATGTTAGCTGGCCAAGCTACACACCAACTTGGCTGATCTAAAGGCTGGAGAGAAGACAACTTGTATGAACTACCGGACATATAAAAACAGCGAGAGTGTATTTTGCTCAACCATTTCCTCCGTGACACATGAACACTCTTTGATTTTAAACGGCTGTATTTTACGCTGCAGCTTGATTCTCTAGCATCCATTATTAATAAAAATCAGCAGACGAATGAATGTACGATATCGTGTATTGTATAAAAGCTGTCTATTGTTCTTTTATTGCTAATTTCATGCTGCTTTTTCGGAACAAAATAAGTAAATGTCGGTACAAAAAGAAGTAGCGTGTAATATCTAATGTCTTTAAAACAGGACTCTGGAGTCTGGAGTAGGAATTGTGGAGTCGGTCGTGTTTTAGAGGATGTGATATAAAGATCAAGTTCTTTTCGCTCATAATATTTGAATCGCTGGCATTTACAAAATGTGTTACAAAAATTGCATCAGACGAGTACAGGGGAATTCCCCCCTTTGTTTTTCTTTTTGTTATTTTTACTACGCAGTTTTAGAAAGCAGGCATAATTGTTACATATTTGGTGCCCCAAAATTTAGTTGAAATGTTAAAAATAAAACTATAACTAAGCAGTCCATATTTTAAATTTGAAATTAGATATTGCGTGACATTTATTTACGGGCGAAACTTATTTTCAAATTTTTTTCGTAATCCGATCTCAGAGTATATAAATTAGTAAATTTTGAGTCCTTTTCACAAACATTCTGACCGAACGAGAGAACGAATCAAAATTCTAGCAGAGAAGACAAGATGAAACCGCTGTAAAAAAAAAATTATCTTCAGCAAGGGTTTGCTCACCAGTCGGGACAGGTCTGTATAATAAATAATAAGTAGATAAATAATAAACTTCAATAGGATAATGGATAAATCATTTTTTGATAAATCCTTCTATTATTACTCAAAGTATGAAGACGTTTAAAATTTGAGTAATAATTTTTCCATAATAACCAGGAACAAAAATTTTTCCTCTCATAATCTGAATTACTGTGAAGGTTGGAAGTGTCAGACTGTTTCTAGTTCATTTTTCGCCGCAGTTGACGTTTTATTCAACTGGCATAGACATTTATATATTTATGTACAAAGGCAATCTGTTAAAAAATGTAACTGATCTCACAAATGAGAAATGTACTGATTGCTATAATGACATGCGATGATAATAAGATGCAGTAACACGTTCTACACTATCATTGATTGTATCATAGGTATACTGCCATTACTTGCAGTCATGTTCATAACAGCTAAATGTGCGCACGACTTGCTGGTGTATACAGTTATAACACTTCTAATACAATCATTAAAAATAACTACCTGTTAGGCTAAGGCTTACAAATGTTTTTGTGTGATATCTGACAGGCATTGGACTGACAGCTTCGGCATCAGCAAGAACTACTGTCGTCAACGGAGAAAGAGAAAGCGTTTCCCTACTCCTCTCGATAGAAAGATTGTAACCCAGACCATGGTACATTCACTTATGTCACTGGTGTCCCAAAAATCTTGGTTGGTCTAAAGATATCTGTCTTTCACCATATCACGCAAACTTTACTTTTTGGCCCAGTCAGTCATAGGTACACAACAGTACTCAGCGCAAATCGCCAGATAGTACTGAGGCACAACATAAGCATTCATCACAACCACAGTGTCCTTGGTCCAGTTACTTATCAATGGTCAGACCGACTTGAGATATAAAAAGGCCACACACCATAGCCAGAGTGTCCACTATCCATTTCAAGTGTAGTTATCCAAAATTGATAGTTTAATAGACTGTGTCGTACGAGCATACCTTATTCATTAGCAAGCACTTGACAATTTATCATTATCCAGTGTAGTTTACCTATTTGTGGGACTAAAGACTTTTCGTCTTATTCGTCACCAGTCAGTTGCAAGTTAAGAGTAATTAAGTTGTTAATTAATTAAGTCTACATAGTTTTTTTCATATTTTATGATTGCATCATCTTGCATCATATTTATTTTCAATTGTGATATATATACCTGTCACAAAAAGTAGGGGATATTTTAAGATGGTATGTATTATTTTACAAAAGAGTGGATTTCGTATTTTAATGGTTGTATGGACATATCGAGCACGCTCTTCTCCACTCTCACGTGCAATATCATGTTGACCTGGTGACTCGTGATGAGTAAGCCAATCCCAAGAACAGAGGTGGGGCCCATCCGTAAAGTTCACACATTATTCTTTTTCACAAAAATGCGTGTATCTCGGGTTTGATGAACACTACTCACCATGGACAGGTATAAAAAGACTCTGCAATAGATAAAATTTCTTTTCTTCGTCATGGAACGTTTGACAGAACAGCAGAGATGGATAGGTATAGGCATGTTGCAAACCGGAAGTCGGCAAGTGGATGTTGCTCGAAACCTCAATGTTTCACAGTCAGTTGTCAGCAAACTGTGGAACAGGTATCAAAATTTCCGCACAGTGGCTGATCTGCCTCGAACTGGCCGCCCAAAAGTCACTACACGCCGCCAAGATCAACTTCTTGTTACTCAGGCCCTCAGAACTCGGACTCTAAATGCTACTCAGCTTCAGCAACACCTTCAACAGACCACTGGGATCCGGGTCTCAACTCAGACAGTACGAAACCGTTTGCACCAATTGCAACTGGCCTCACGCAGACCGTTTGTAGCTTTGCCCATGTCACCACAACAAAGGCGAGCAAGAATGGATTGGTGCCAACGTCATCATCGGTGGACCAATCAACAGTGGGCATCAGTGATGTATTTTGATGAGTCCGGTTTCGTTTTGGATTTTCATGATCGTCGAATACGTGTCTGGCGACGGCGAGGTGAACGTTACCAGCCTTCTGCAACTATTGCACACAACCGTTATGGAGGTGGCAGTGTAATGGTGTGGGCAGGCATCTGTATGAATGACAGGACCGACCTTCACATATGCCAGGTCAATATCACACGGCTCTACTACCGTGACAACATCATCGAGCCTATCGTTGTGCCATTTGCTTAACGGCACAGACCAGATTTCATCTTCCAGGATGACAATGCATGTCCTCACCGTGCTCGCGTCGTCCAAGATCACCTTCAGATGCAGCATATCCGAACGTTACCGTGGCCGCCGATGTCCCCCGACCTGTCTCCCATTGAGAATTTGTGGGACCTCTTGAATAGACGCGTCCAACAACGTCCAGCCGCTCCACAGACTCTTCAGCAGTTAACCCAGGCCCTTCAGCAGGAGTGGCAGAGAATTCCTCAAGACAACATCAGAAGGCTTATTTGCAGTATGAGACGTCGTTGCAATGCATGCTTAGCGGCAAACGGGGGCCCTACAGGTTTTTAGAAATATTGGAATATTTTTGTGAAAATGAAGTACCTACCCCGCCTTGGTTGCCAGTGCGACTAAAATCATGTGAGTAAAGCCATAATACTTCTTATACCGCAAATGTCTTGTTATGATGCTCAAGTTTACTCGTACGAAGGAATAAATGAACTAATTTGAAATATATTGTCTTTGGATAACTTTTAAATTCAATATCCCCTACTTTTTGTGACAGGTATATATATATATATATATACCAACGGGCTGATCACCCGTTTGCCAGTTACTTCGATTACGGAAACAACAGCAAATGGATTGATTTGCCGTTGCCCTAAAGATGCCAATAGGCGTGATGGGAAACAATGGCAAAGAAAACCTATCTGCTGTTGCCCTAAGACGCCACTAGGCGTAATGGCCACTGACTGCTTTGACGGTCGGTGGCTAAGGACGGAAGAAGAAGAAGAAGATATATATATATATATATATATATATATATATATATATATATATATATATATATATATATATATATATATATATATATATATATATATATATATATATATACATTACTTTGCAAAAAAAAATGGCAGTCATATTTTCGCAACGCAGCACACTCATAGAAGCAAATAATAATAAAAACTGTATGTCCAGAGGAAGATTGGTATCTCCCCTATCTATTAACAGTGGTTTCAGTACAATATAATGTTGCCTTCTCCAGCAAGGCAAGCCTGGATGCCGCGAGGCATACTTCCCACAAATGTTTGTAGGTAATTGTGAGTCAGACTGTCCCAGTATTTTTCAGCTTCCTTCTTCAATTGTTCAACGTCTCTGAGTCCACTCTTTTTTAAATGATTCTTGAGTAGTGCCCAAACGTTTTCAATTGGGTTTAGGTCGGGACTGTTGCTGGGCCACTTCAGCACTATCACATTCTTCTCTTGCAGCCATGCTTTTGGTGGTATGAGCTGTATGCTTTGGGTCATTGTCATGTTGAAATGTGCACCCATCGGGGTATAATAATAATAAATTCTTTAAGCGCCAAACACGGCGCATAAGGCAGAAACCAGTGCTCTCCAGGTTGTTCGTTGTGACGCCACTCCTCTTAGCTCTTGCACATTATTTAGGCCCAACGTTCTTCCTTCTCTTTGTTTACTGTCGAGCCTGGTTCTGTTTCGGTAACAATAGCTTGTTTTACGATAGTGAATTGTTAACTCACTGATCAACCCTCCGATCCAACCGACCGATTCAAGGGTTTCGAGGTCAGTTATAGGAAAATATCTACACCACTAGATACTCTGGTGTATCTCTTATTCTATAATTTAACATAACATGGTGATATCCATCGAAATATACACATTCCTGATGTTTTTCTTTCGGCGTCTAAGGTGAGAAACGAATTTCACCTCCATCTTGGAAGGGTAGATAACTCCAGTCGGGGTATATGACCTGCATAAATGGCAGAAGGTGTCCCTCTAGTATGTCGATGTACCTTTCTTTCGTGAGAATTCCTGTGAAAACACACAGTGGGGTGGCACCTCTTGCTGACACCCCTCCCCAAAGATGGAATTTCTGGGTATGTTTCGGTCGCTGGTACACAGGCGTTACAGAGCCTTTCGTCCAAATATTTATTTGAGCAGGATAAGACCAAACAGAACATTCATCTGAAAAAATCACATTGTCCCATGACAAATTTTTGTTTTCGTGGCACCAGTTCAAGCGCATCTGTTTGTGAGTCTCTGTGAGCAATGGTGACGAAATTACCCGCTTTTTTGTGTAATTCATCCTGTGTAGCTCACGGTTGACAGTAGCATTAGATACCTCTGGGCTTCCCAACTCGATCATGCGCTGCCGTATGTTTTCCACACTCTTCATTGGCCCAGCCCGAACGATTTGGGCGAGACGCCGATGGTCATTTGTGTCCAAAATTCTTGGCCTCCCACTACCTTCTTTTCGCTCGATTCCATTACCTGCTTTTAATTTACTCACAACTCTGTAGACAGTCCGCTCAGGAATGTTCAAGGTTTTAGAAATGTTGGAACATGTTTGATTTCCTTCATTCCAAAGATGTGAAATTAACATACACTTTGTCTTTGTATCCATTTTGTGCCACTAGCATTAGAAATTGTCGTCTGCTCTATTATCAAGGGACTGTACTCTACGCTAATTTTTTTTTAACTTTTGGTAGTGTTTGCTCACTTAAGTGGAGTGAAAATTTGGGGCAGAACATGCATATTTAATTAGATTTCAGCATATTTAGCTGAGCAATATGACTGCCATTTTTTTTGCAAAGTACTGTGTGTGTGTGTGTGTGTGTATATATATATATATATATATATATATATATATATATATATATATATATATATATATATATATATATATATATATATATATATATATATATATATATATATATATATATATCTACCTGTCACAAAAAGTAGGGGATATATATATATATATATATATATATATATATATATATATATATATATATATATATATATTTTTTTTTTTTTTTCTCAATACAAAATGACCATGCTATTCATTTTATCAGGTTCTACCTGTTTTCTTCTCCATATTGTACCTTCCATTTATTTCTTCCTGGCCTGTATTTTCTCACATATTTGAGCGCATGACTCACGTTTCATGTTGTTATTTCGCATGATCTACCTTGGTTAGAGAGAACATAAACAGCCCAGCTGGGAGCAGATAAATGGGTCTCCATAGCCTATGTTTTAATGCACACAGGTGCAGATTTCTCTCGCGTGCCCAGCCGGGCCCTCATACTTCTTGTATTGACTATCGGAAGATAAGCACGAATTTGCCGACAGGAAAGTTACATAAACTACCGGGGGATGGACACTCGTGTTTGTCAACATTCATAATAACAAATTAAACTGAAGGGTTTGTTATGAATTACAGGCATGAGTCATCTAACAGTGGAAGTGTCAATACCCTATATGTGAGAAGTTTGAAATCACCTGTATCCTGAGAATTTCAAGAGGGAAAAAAAAAGGGGGGGGGGGGAAGAGAAGATATATACAATAGTCAAACTAGAGACGTTTGATTGATGACTTTCACCGCGTGTAAAGCTGGGATATATTGTAGCACGGTTTCAGACTCCAGCACTGTGGTCCATTGAGGCAAGACGACACGTTCAGACAAGCCTGGACCGAAGAAATATAGGCTTTCAAGAAAGACGATTGGACCAAGTATTGAGGATCTTCTGAAATTAACAGCAAGAAAACTCCACTTTATAATACTTGAAACCACAAAGTCCGCGAAACCTATTAACAGGATAATAGTGGGATTATCATTAAAGTTATACTCAACAACCTGTAAGACGGTCCCAAAACCTGTGGTCCGACATTATTCGGAAGTCTGCTTATTCCAGGCGTCTATAGAGAAGTATTACACAATACGGGGTGAGTCGCAACATACCTTTTATTATTTTATATTTGACATGTTTAACTCGCTGGTGGTTGTACAAGTTCATACGAGGCTGGCAACTTCAGCATACGAAAATGATAGAGTCATGAACCACCACAGCAAGCGTTGGTGACAGCTTCATGCCGGTTCTCTCGCTGCGAACCAAAAACAGAGGTAGCCCCAGGCTCTATGTGGAGCAGGAGGTGAATGATGATAATATCATGCTGTACATATTTATTATATTAACATTTTAATAAGTTCATATGTATATTTAAGCATGGTTAAATTAGTCAAATGTCGTTTTCTGCTGTCCAGCCACATTTTTTCCAGTCAGATTTCCTTAAATAACGATGATTTTTAATCCTATCTACTGGGTTTATCACTGATGCACAGGGAGGCTATAATTACTGAGATAAAAGGGAAGGGTCGGTGGACCGGACAGCAGGGAAGGTTCCTGACTTGTTTTAAGAAACCACTACTCAGCAGAAACATTTGTTTCTTCTAAAGTTTGTGGTACAATTCGGAGTTACCAGTTTTTGATACAAGTTTGTGATATCAGTTCGTTGTAAAGTTGGAGATACTAGTTTGCGATACCACCTTGATACGAGTTAGTGGATCAAAAGCTTGTGGTCTACGCTACATGCCAGCCTACATGACTTATTTATTTAATCATTTTAAACCATCATTGGTTATTAAATCTGTTATATGTATTTACAAATTAATAGTTGATTTAATCATTATGGAGAGAAATGCACACGTATGAATTAGTGATTTTAAATATAAATACAACAGAGCTACTTAAGTAATATTTTACTGAACAATTCATTTGGGGTTCAGAAACGTGCTAGTATATCTTTCTCTTCAAAGAAGGGGTGGGCAGATGCAAAGTTTACAACAGCCTTGATAAATTCAGCGTTGCGCTTGATTTATGAAATATCCTATGAAGACTCCCTAAAATAGAAGCACCCTCCTTCTATTTACAACTCTGCCAAGAGTAATCTTGAGCGAAGCTACATACCTTTAAAAGCCCCTCAGTTTATACTCTAAATTTTTTCGTTGTTGTTAGATCATCACTGCAGAGCAGGGGAGACAACCCGTGACACACACACACACACACACATATATATAAATATATAAATATATAAATATATACAGTAGAACTCCATTTATCCGAACCCCAATTATCCGAACATCCAATTATCCGAACACTTTTTCCAGAAAAAAAAAAAAAAAATCAGATGCCACAGTCACGTTAGACTAAAATTCTGAATCTTTTGATGCGGCAAACTTCAAATGTGTGCGAACAATTTGTAGAGAATGGGATGGCTAATGGTCGGTCGCTTACGTACAGAAAGTCAGTTAGATCATAAAGTCAGTTAATATCTGGTTTACCAATCCAGTGTACGTGTGGGTTCTAGGTAGAACACTGGCTAAACAGATAGTTCAACTTAAAATAATTGTGTCTGCTACTACAGCAGAATAATTTTGGTGTACAAGTATTTCTCTGTGCGATATGGCATCTTCCAGTAGGCCTAAAGCATATAAAAGGAACCGCAATGTTTTGTCAATTGAAACGAAAACAGAAATTATCAAGAGACTAGGACAAGGTGAAACTGTGTCTTCACTTGCGAGGGTTTTCAATGTTGGGAAAGCTACCGTCTCTGACATCAAAAGTAACAAGGATAAAATTATGAGTTTTGCATCGAAATTTGATAGTGAAAATGGGTCGAAGAAACGTAAAACCATGAGAAATGCGAAAGATGTGAAATTGGAAGAGGCTTTGTATATAAGGTTTGTGCAAAGAAGAAGCAAAGGGGAACCTATCTCTGGTTCTCTGTTGTGTGAAAAGGCACTTCAGTTCAACAATCAACTTGACGGTCCTCCTGACTTTAAGGCTAGCCAGGGATGGTTAAGAAACTTTAAATCTCGTCATGGCATACGAGAATTGGAGATTCAAGGGGAATCTTTATCTAGCGATGCAACTGCCGCTAAAAATTTTAAAGAAACATTCTTGGCTTTTTTGGAAGAAGAAGGTTATTCACTCGATGATGTGTATAATGCCGATGAGACTGGCTTATACTGGAAATCATTGCCTCAAAAATCACTTGCATCTCAGCGCGAAGCAGCTGCCCCTGGGTTTAAAAAGTGCAAAGAGAGAGTAACAATTTTGGTAGCCGCGAATGCCAGTGGAAGTCATCGTTTACCGGTGCTAATGATCGGCAAAGCCAAAAAAACCACGTTGTTTAAAGAATGTGACATGTCTCCCATTGTGTTACAAAGCACAGAAGAGTGCTTGGATGAATAGTGAAATATTTCTTGATTGGTATACAAATCAGTTCATCCCAAATGTGAAGAGGTTGAGAGAACAAGAAAAGAAAACTGGAAAAGTAATTCTTCTACTGGACAATGCACCATCTCATCCAGAGACGGATACATTGAATGCAGTTGATGCAAATTTTAAAGTAATTTTAATGCCTCCCACTGTAACAGCACTGATTCAACCAATGGATCAGGGTGTTATAGCAAAGCTTAAAAAGATGTACAAGAAGGAAGTCCTGCGTCATTTATTGTTGGCTGAAGATGAAGAAAGTGTGGTGGCGTTTTCCAAAAAGCTTAATCTCAAAGACTGCTGCTATATGTTAGCTGATGCTTGGACCACCCTGTCACAAGATAATCTCAACAAGGCTTGGAGTAGATTGCTTGGGAAAAAAGGAGGAAATGAAACTACTGCAGTGGACACAAATGATGATTGTATAAATGAAGTTGTGGAACTGTTTCAAGCAATGCCCGGATTTTCGGACTGTGACAAAGATGATGCACACATGTGGCTAGAAGATGATAATGATTCTGGTTTTCAGTTTTTGAATGACGAAGAAATTTTGTCTTTTGTGCAAGAAGAAAACCAAATACATGTAGTGACCGATGATGAAGACTCCTCAGAAGTACATGATGTACTTGTAGATTATGAAGAAAAACCAAAACGTCGACCAAGTCCTGAAGAGGCCTTTATAGCACTAGAAACAGCGATGGCTTGGTACAAGCAAGAAGATGACAGCTGTCCTACACAGCTTCTGCTGTTGAAGAGAATGCGGGACTTAGCAGCCAAAAGGAGACTATCCAGTTTGGTGCAAAAGAGGATTCCTCATTATTTTAAATAGTGGGCTACATCTGTGCAAGTACATATATACGTAAGTTGCGCCTGGTTTTGAATCGTTTGTAATGTTATTTTGAAAACATTTCTCTTTCTTAACAAAAATAATTAATACAAGTAGTACATGCACTGCAGTGTAATAAAAGATTTTGGTGATACAGTGATCTAATACAGTGTGGGTATTATTATTACAGTACAAGTAAATATGTTTTATAGTGTATTTTCCTTGTGATGGTTAATTATTTTTAGAAATATGTGTACATGTACTCGATACATTATGTAATACAATTATCCGAACATTTGATTATCCGAACGATGCTCGGTCCCATGGGGTTCGGATAAATGGAGTTCTACTGTATAAATATATATAAATATATATAAATATAAATAAATAAATATATATATATATATATATATATATATATATATATATATATATATATATATATATATATATATATATATATATATATATATATATATATATATATATATATATATATATATATATATATATATATATATATATATATATATATATATATATATATATATATATATATATATATATATATAAAAAATAATATATAATATATAAATATAAATATATAAAATATAAATATAAATATATATATATATAAATATATAAATAAATATATATATATATATATATATATATATATATATATATATATATATATATATATATATATATATATATATATATATATATATATATATATATATATATATATATATATATATATATATATATATATATATATATATATATATATATATATATATATATATATATATATATATATATATATATATATATATATATATATATATATATATATATATATATATATATATATATATATATATATATATATATATATATATATATATATATATATATATATATATATATATTGTAACCGTTAGAGTAGTTCAGATGGAAAATTCGGTTAAATTTATTTTTAAGAGATTGAGTTCTATGATTAATATTAGCCGAGTTATAATTTATAGTCTAAGGGGAATAATCGATAGAACGAGAAGAAGGGGTCAAGAGTAGAGCTTACATCCCTTGTTTAGTTGCAAGGCATCTTTGCTTTGTTTATGTAGAGAGTTTGGCAAGTTGAGCGAAGTTGAGCTACGCACGTGGAATTTATGAACGGCTGAATTGGTTGTCCAGACAAAGTGTTCTGGAGTGTTCGAAAATAGTTGTCGTTGTAAATGGACGATTTAGATAAAATGAGTCAGCTCCGAGATGTGCTAGAGTTAGCATCAGTCTGTTTTGAGATGTGTTAGAGTTTGCATCTAAAAGTGGTAGTGAGTAGAAGTTTTCATCGAGCAATAAGCCAATAATGTTTGGTGGCTTCTGCGGTATCAGAAAAGTGAACTATCGCTCAGAAGTCTATCTCGCATTTATTTGCCACAATTGTGTATGCCAGTTTTAGTTATTCTGAGGACGTGATGTCAGTGTTTCCAGTGAGAGAAATGTGTGTATATTCAGGAGACCAGGTACGTTGAACATTTTGAGTCTTATAACTAGAAGTGAAATACAGTAGACAAGCTGACAGTCTAGTGAGCAGTATAGCTTGGTAAATGCACATCCCTGGCGGTTAGGTCAGTTTCCTTAACCTGATACGCCAAGAGTAGCTGCAGATAAATATATGAGAACAAAGTAGATAGACAGTTAGAATATTGAATACAGTGGAGAATAAAGAACTAGCAACAGTAGTTCTCAAAGCGTGGTCCCAATGGTTACTAGAGTCAATTAGGATAAATGAAGGAGCGAGAGAGAGATAGAGTGACATTGAATCATTATCTACTGAATTTTGTTGTACAAATCTGCCAACCTCAGATAGAAGGTTGGGCATATTAATATACATTCTTTGATGGCTTATGTAATCAAAGTTACACGTCAAAATGAAGTCTGCTGTCATCAAAAATCATTCATTAATTGTTGGAATGAGTAATGTTGTCGTCTGATAGAAAGAATATTATTACCATACAACAAGCTGCCTACTGTTAGGGTAGAGATACGAACCTATACGATTAACAAAAATAGAAGTAGTAAATAATAGACAAACCATCATCAACGGCCACAATATATATAGGTAAATAAATTTACATCTTAATGTATCACTTGCTTACATCATTTGTGCTGTTGGTGTTTAAGTGTATCATTGTTTTCTTTCTGCTAAACCGGGAGTGAGGTCTCTTGTATCTTTCGGGATCCCAGAACAAAGCTGTCGCTGGAGACCAGAATACGTACTAAAACCTTCTTTCTCAGTAAGGATTCACCTTCGCTCATTCGCTCTTGGCGTCCTAAGTAGACCTTTATACTTACGAGACATTACTATAGAGGGTCTAGGGAATTTCACCCCACATTCATCTTTGTCATTTGACTTTGCGATTGTGGAGTCGGTAAAAATTGTCCGTATTCCGACTCGGAATAGTATGCCATATAACTAGTAAAAAACTGTAGTCGGATTTCTAAAATTTCAAGTGTCGGAGCCGGAAAATGTTTTGGCCGGCTCTTCTTCAAAACAAGGGTTCTCTACTATTTGTTAAGTCCCCGTACCTTTGTCTTTCAGTAAACCTTAGCAGAACGAAAGAAAATAAATTAGAGAGTTTACCATGCATGTGCACATAAGAAAACAAATAGATTAATTTAATTAATATTTCGTTAAGAAAACTTTATTCGGTACATATGTCATTTTTTTAACGTTTAAATATTTGTCAGAAACACAGTCCAATGAATTAGAGAGACCCTTGATTCTGTTTTATCATTAACCAACAGTGTTGTTCTTGGTACAGTTTTTTAAATAGATACCTGCATATCATGTTCAGCCACCAATAGTTTTCATGCTTTACATTTGATTGAGAACAGGAGTAAGAATCCCTGATTCACAGATATACATTGTTATCAACGTAATTAGTCTCGAACGTTTAATAAGAATGGGATAAGCTTCTCCAAGGGTATACCAACAATTTCACTGATTGGACATCAATTCGGAGTTTCTGTTTATTTCGGATATAAATTAGCAGATATTTTACAGGGTCGCTTATTTGTTTCGAACTCAATACAAAAAAGGGGTTTAAATCAAAACCTCATTCATTTGGTAAATAACAATTATTAATCTAAGTGTCTCTTTCGCATTTCTCAAATACTCTTTAACGCTTTCATAAACTTTCAGTTCTATTTGATTTACTGGATCTGAAGTGATTTCATTAAGAGATTGGAAATTTGCAAAGTTACCAAACTCCGCCTTTCTTCCCCTAAGAGCCATTTTGTTTTGAAATGATTTGATATTTTTTCCGGGTTCCAAGACAATGATGTCTGTACCTTGGAGTGAAATTTTAGGAGAACCAAGAATCCGAAAACTGTCTTAAATTTCTTTTGTCACTAACATTACGCTATCATTTTGCACTCATGTGTTACCGGGGAACAAAAGGGGTGTGACGTTCTTGGTCACTCCCCTTATCGTATTTTCTCTCTCTCTCTCCCTTTATCTACTTATTTCTCATTTTCGGAGCACAGAAATACGTATCCAGTCACTTGTTTACACTTATTCCTGTAATAATTCGTCATGTCTGTTTACCTGATCATCCCTGCTGAGAGAGTAGACAGGTGCTGTAATATTGCCCGACAGTCATGTTGTAAAATTCTCGTGTACCAGACATTGGCGCGCCGAATAAACACGAAGATTGCCCTGCGAGTTTTGTTATCGCTGATATGGCTACTGTAA
Organism: Oreohelix idahoensis; assembly: GCA_024509875.1. NCBI lineage: Eukaryota > Metazoa > Mollusca > Gastropoda > Stylommatophora > Oreohelicidae > Oreohelix > Oreohelix idahoensis. The sequence continues at coordinate 279,512 of JAMPIV010012675.1, forward strand.
CTTCCTAATTTCTCTCGTGGAAAGAACACAACCCAGATGATCACACGATGAATGTTTGTTTGCACAGGTAGAGGGCAGTAAATTACCGAGGTGGTGACCTCCTACAGACACGCACCTGAAAGATGAATGTTGTAATAAGTTTCTTGGAAGATATTATTTGTGATAATGTAGGAAGTCTTGAGTGTAAACAAGACCTATAATCGACTGAAATAAAACAATCCCTTATTTGGAAAGTGACTTTTTTAAAATCACGCAGAATTTTCCTATGAGGAAAATGTTGGGATAAACTCCATCGTAACACGCATGATTGAATACAATTGGCTAAGCAATTCTAGATGTCATAAACAACACTTCTGATTGGAGCCTGGTCAGATAGTAACAACAACGGGCATGGGACGAAAGTTGCAATATAATCTGACACTTTCGCCGGTTTAGAGCGCTGTGAAATTAACCTCGTCAAGAAGATAGCCAGCTAGCCAGAGTAAGGAATAGGATCAGAATTCCATTTATCGGACCGGACCTTGTTTGAGCATCTTGTGGACTTGTATTCCAAAAAAACTCTACCTACATTAACACGGGAAGCCTGAATTCTAGGAATCTGAACACAAAGTCAGTGTGGGAGCCTAATGTAAAGTAACACCCCAAATCACGTAAGAGGCATCTCAATGAATTTACCTTAATTATTTCTCTGAGACAAAAGTCGGTATTCCCATAAGATATTTTGGGGTAAGTTGTACATTTTATAATTCTATATTTTGCATTTATTAACATGTGAAAATTGCTAGTGGATGTCCAAGTCATACGAGGCTGGCAACCTCAGCATATAGAATGATGATTTAATGAACCACCACTACAACAGCTGGTGACTGCGTTATGCAGGTTTCTCATCAAGACCCAAGGGCAGAGGTAGTCCCAAGATCCATATGGAGCAGGGAGCGGATGATGATAGAACTGATGTACACACTTATTAAATTATTCACCTTTTCAATCAGTGCAAATGTAAAGATATTCAGTATAAATATAATTAATGTTTTCCGCTCACTGGAATTAATATTAATGCTCAGAGAGGGTAAAGTTCTGAGGTAGATGGGATGGTGGAATGAAAAGGGGGGGGGGAAAGCACATGATTGTGTGTCAGGAAACCCAATACTCAGGAGGGTATTCGTTACTCTTCTTTCATAAAACTAGTCGGCAGCACCAGTTGAGGGTGCTATCTCTAGAACAAAGTATGTGGTATAAGTGGCCTGCTGTCAACGCTAGACACCATCATCAGACAGATCTAGAATACACTGGACCACCTTCGTGATTACTCCCTGATATTTTTTGGAACGTATCACAACCTCCAGACTTCACCAGTGACGAGAGTGAATAAGTCCATAACCTGCAAAGATAAAAAAATCGGCTGGAGCAGAAATCAACAAACTTACTGGAAGCTAAGTACAAACTTTAAAGCAGCCAAGTGAACTTCCAGACAATTCTCTCAATATCCGTAACATCACCCTGTGATAATTACTTTTAAAAAAAATAAAGAATTATTAATTTTACACTGTTAAATATAATTGATTTTTAAATGTATTATTTGTATATATACACATAAAAAAATTTAGAATCGATTTAATCCTTTTGAGTGTAGTGCACCCGTATGCCTCAGTGTGACGTATAATGGAAATATAGCCTACAGTATCTGACAGCCCTGTAATCCCGTTAGCGTTCTACGATTTGCTAGCAAAGCCACGCATTTTTCTGCCCGTCTTACAAACTTAATTTTCATCCACGCCTCTTTTCCTTAAACATAAACAAACGAAGTTGTTTACCAACTTTCGCGACCTGACAGTCATAACAGGGAGCTAATCAAGTTTGTTTATCAAGTTTCTCACGCGAGCTGATCTGTCAATCATCGGCTATCTGATAGACCGCGCGTGAATAACACCGGACCTTCTGAAGTGAGAATCAAGTTTACAGAATTATGAAAATAACCCCATAAGTGCCCTCCCCTCTGTTGATAAAAGATTCCCGCAAGAAGTTAATAACCCAAAAGGTCAAAGATTAACACTAGGGTATAGAATATATAGTATAGTAAAGAACAAAGTTGCTACTTAGCTATCCAGCAAAATAATCAGTTAGCGAACAACAACAACAAAATGTGTACAATGATTGTAACAAAAGGAAAACATTTTTCTCTCTCTCTCGTTTTTTTCACTCAGTCATTCTGTGGCCACAAAACACACTTGCTTACCCAATACTTGGCGTAGGTATTCCTTGGAAAGAACAATACTAATAGTATGAACCTATAGTGTCAGGTGGGTGGCCCAAATATGGCCCCAGACTAGCCTTGGTAGTTAATAATAAGTCCTAGGTAGTCGCCAAAGTTGGTGAGTTTATTTTTCCTGGATGAGTCCTGTATCACCGCGTATAGTTATTGAAGCAAGACGTTTTCGAGACGTTCACAGATATAAAACAAAAAGAGGGAAATAGTTCCTGTATTGTCTAGACTCTAGGTGCTACGACTGTTACGTTATAAGCTGATGATGATGATAATAAATCCTCTCGACTTTCTCTGGGATGAGAGCCTATTATGAAACAGCGTTTCTCTGAAATAAAAATTCACTTGGGAAAAACGACTGCCATTAGTCGGGGAAAATGTTATGTTTATTGCCGCAGTAGGCTGATAAATTTAATACACAAATCTGGATATTTGTAAGTCTAGTTTAGCTCAATTTACAGTTCGTATGCCTTCAGTAACTGAGTAAAAGCCCACAATTAGAGAAAACACACTGGCCGCTGGTTTTGACCACGCCTATATTGGGAAGAAAACAAGCATTTAACCAAAATGAAAATCCTATGCTATCACGCGTAAAGTGTGATCTCTTATCCTCTCCGTCTTCTGATTAAATTAAAAGGCACACGGTATTTTAAGCTGATACTATCGCGCTTCGCTTCGCAAGTACGGATTTGGGTTTTAGGCATGCCGCCGTCCCCCCTCCGACTCGGTAAAACACTCAGCGCACGATGTCAGTTTTAATTGAATTATGACTATGCCCTTAACAAATATCGTCTGTCATTACTAGTTAGTTGATTGGTGGCGTCTATCGGTTTTTAACACATAAACGAACGAACGAACGAACTTTATTTTCAAAGGGTTAAGAATTGGGCGCGCAGGCCCGTCTAACATTCTGCCCTTTCACTATCATTAATCTTGCATACTATATCCTTTTATTCCCACATATTACTTTAAGCACTAATTTAAAGGCATACAACATTATAAAGTTAACATAACAGCATTCATTTACAGTATACAATCATAATGAAAAATGAGTAGGTTTTTTTTTAAAATAAACAAGATAATGACTGAAGGAAAAATAATAATAATAAATATAAAATAAAATAATATAAACAAAACAATAAATAAATAAATTCTGTATACCGACACTCACTTATGCGGTCAAAACATCTACAAGTAATCTGTATTTTTGAATGTGTCATCAATCGTCAATACGAAAATTACAAAAACACATTCTCGCTTACATCCATACATTCTTGGTGGAAAATGAAATAATAATAATAATAACACTTTCTTACGCACTTCTGTAGCAGGAAAAGTCTTTCAGCAGTTTAAAAAAAAAAATTATATCTGCTTATTCTCATGTACATCATCCCATTTAAGCAAACGAAAACATTCACATCTCTAAAGTACAGTGGTATACGGGTAAATTCTCACATACATTACATTATATAATAATATTACATGATATGAACACTAGTCATTAAAAAAAATTTACACACAAAAAAATATAATGCGCATACTACTCTGTCACTTTATCCGTCACTCTTAACATTATACTTAAGTCAGCTAAAAAAATGGTTGATGGATTTTACATTACTGAACCACTGGTAAGAAAATATCTACGCGTTTTTCTATTTCGCTAGTCTTAACGCTAGGGAATAGCAGTGAATAAAATGGTAAAACTCTTAACACATTTAATACTTAAGCACAACTTAAATTATTACCACAATCAGAAATTTAAATCCCCACGGGACAATTTAACACGTTTAGCGAATAAAATGGTTCCTAGTCTGGCGTGCTTAGATTTATCCGAATTTTTTGAGAGACTGATACTGACTACGGAGTGAAGGCAGAATAAATACAGATTTGGTGCAATATCTCTCCAGGGTGTTACAACTCACACCTCCGGCCTAGTCGGGAAAGAATCAGGAAACTCCGTTTCCAAGATAAAGGATTTCTGCTCACCGATGCCGACCAACAACAGAGACATTGGCCAAGTGAACGGGTTTCCTTAGATTTCGTCCGCTGCCGTAGATCAAATACTTCAAGGTACGGGAATAAAATTTCGCCCGTGGTTTGCTTAAGTCCCTGAAATGTTAAACATCAAATGGTTACGCGGCAGAATTCCTGCCCGTCGCCTCCCTTCAAAGAACCCGATTATATCTCTACGCGCGCTTCTGTCTGTCAACCAATGATGATTGGCAATCAGCTCGCGTGATAATTCCGATAAGCGAATCATGCTTTCGCTGACTGTTATCTAGCCTGTACGAACGTAGGTAAACAACTTGTCAGCGTATGTAAACAGAAAAAGATATGCGTGGCTTCACAATATGCGTCAGACAGACAGCGAAATGAGTGGCTTTTGCGTTGCAAAATATAAATACTAATGAGGAAACAAGGTAGTCGGATTCCTGAGGATCTATTTATATTTCCACGTCACAACAATAGTGTGAAAATTAGCATCCTCTAGAGATCATATATCCATGATGATATGTAAACTGTGTCTTCCTAAACCAGCTATCAGTCGTCACTCAGAGTTTTTGGAATAGTCTAAGCACGCAGTAGCTAGAACCATTTCGCTGAATGTGTTAATAGCATTTCGTGGGGATCTTTTCATGAGGATTTTCTGGTAATAGAAATTAGTGCTTAAGTGTTAAAGTGTTAAAGCTTTTACCATTATAATTCACTTAGATTTTCTAGCTGTTAGAACTAGTGAAATAAAATAACGCGTAGCTATTTTTTACCAGAGATTCAGTTTGATGTTAATTTTACCACCCGCTTTCTCACTCAGGAAGAGACGTTTAGTTGACTGATATACGCTAGGCGCGACTGATAGTGGTAGAATAGAATTCACATTATATTTCATTTTGTGTAGTTATTATAAGAGACTATTATTTAATATCATGTGACTAAACAAACAGACGCCGACAATCTAATAGCTATTAACGACAGACGATATTTGTTAAGTGCGGATATGGATAATTAAATAATAGTAGACATTGTAGGCTGATCGTTAACGCGAACCAGGGGCGGGGAGGGCGCATATCTTCACCCGACCTAGAGAGGCCGCGCTAGCGAAAGTTGACCGGATAGGAATAGGCTAAAAACACCGTGTGGCTTTTATCTTTAATCAGGACTGATGGAGTGGAAAAGAGATCGTCTTGTCCCCGTCCGTGCATATATAGAATAGTAGCATTTTTTATAATATGTTTTCTTTATTCTTAGTCTGACCTTATCACCAGAGCATACAGCAGTCTTTTTTTGGTTCTTCATTTACTGATTGGTGAATGTTGTCTTTTTCTTGGCCGGTGCGTCCCAAAGTTCATTTGTGAACAGGATTGGCCAAAGAGACAAACAAACATTTAACTAGTAAATTTAACTGGACTATAAAAACCCAGAATTATTTTGTTCAATTTTATCAGCCCACTGGGGGGAAAAAAACAATAACATTATCTGACGACTGAGAGTCGTATTCAAGAGTATCATCAAAAATTTACGCTGTTTCAGAATCGGCACTCACCTAGAGCCAGCCAATAGGATTACCATCATTTAACAATTGTAGCAGTTATTAGCAATTAGAGTTTTCCAAATACTGGAAGTATTTTTCACTGTTTGCTGTGAACACAAGATCTCGATTTCTACAATAACTATTCGAGGTGACATTTGTTCATCCAGGAATACACCACCAAATTTGGCGTCCCCCTCATAAAATCTTATTTGTTATAGAGGATGGACTGGGGCCAACTTGGATAATACCCCTGACATTCTGTATATTCACTTTGGAATTGTAATTCCAAAGGGATGTCACCAAGAATAGGGTAAGCGTGATTGAGTGGCCACTGTATGACAGAGAGAGTATGACAGAGAGAGTGAATATTTTTCCTTTGTTACAAGTAATGCACCAACTTTGATTTGACTTAAAATTGTTTACTTTACTGCGTAGCATTTGGTAGGAACTTTGTTTTTCCTTACCGACTATTCTGTAACATAGTGCTAACCTTTGACCTTTGGGTTATTAACTTGTTGGATTCTTGTCTCAATAAGGGGAGGGCACATTTATTCTATTATTTCTTATGTATGTAATTCTGTTTTTTTAATTGATCTTTCTTTAAATATTCGATGTTGTCAAGTTTAATGATAATAAACAACAAAAGAAACTTACCTTTGTGTGTTGGTCAGACCCATGCCCAATTTACCGTAGTTTTTCACGTTTGTGTGTCTTGTCGTCACATAACTGTGTGTGTGTGTGTGTGTAGTTAAACTCATATTTACATGAATGGGGAGGGAAAGATTGTCTTGGACTAAATTATAGTCTTATAGATAGGCTGGACTAGAGAAATTTACCCATTCCAGAGACAGATCTTCTTCTTAAACTATTCACCCGTGAATATATATTTCTCACACCTTTATTTCTCACGTACTTATCACCATCCACTCTACTCAGACGGGACCATAAATAACTTCAAATCTATCTAATTTACGACACTTAGTCAACTTAAATATACTTAAAACAGAACTACTAAATTAAGATTTCACTGAATTAAATCAGTTGGGGGCTTGAACGAGCTAAATCATACAATATATCCCTTCCTAAAAGTTGTCGGGCAAGATAATAAGGTAACTGTGCTAAGACACATTCAGCGTTGTTCTTGATTTATGCATATCTTGTGAAACCTACCTCTAGGTAGAAGCATGATCATCCTTCTATTTGCATATCTGCCAAGAGTAATCTTGTGCGAAGGCAGATGCCTTGGAAGACCCACATTAGATAATCTAGGTTTTGGCCATTGCTGGACCATCACTGCAGAGCAAAGAGGGGGCGCAACCCGTAACAAGGGGAATAAAGAATAGTAACTCTGTAATCTAACATGTATGTCTAAAAAGCGATTAATGAGGGTTCTGCATGGGATAAAAATGGTGGTACTAATTATGACGTTAATGATGGTGATACGAAAATAATGAGGACTACAGTCAGATTATGATTAGGTGAACGAAAATAGGTAGTCTGAGTTCTACTCGGATATGTGACACAGATCTGGCCAACGTTGCGACTGCAATGCCTTCGTCAAGTACAAACACACAACAACAGTAGAGAGAGAAAAACTGAGAACTATTCTAAATGCACACGAAAATAGCAAATAAATAGCATTTGAATAGCTAAGGAAGATCGTTGTTGTCACTAAGGTAAATCCAAGTCACCAAGTCAGAAATACCACGAGAACACAAGGAATAACTAAAATGTGAGAACCATAAAATACGAACGAAAATAACTAGGCGATGAGAGTGGTACAGAAAAATGGACGAAGAAGAGACACCACTATAAAAAAAATTTTAAATACCGCTAACATCTTCTTGTCACTGTCGGTAGCGACTATTTTGTCCATATTTGTAAATGTTATTTTTTACTAATGTGTTGCTTAATTACAAATGAATATTTTCCACGTTAAGTTTTATATTCTTTATAATAAGGCGAACTCCGCCTAGGCCGGTCTCTAGCCTGGCTGAAAAAGGAGGAGGGCGGCCTGAATGGAGGCCGTGAGGAGGCAGCCCCTCCACCATGCAAAGGCACAACAGGCCAATCACCTGTTTGCTTTAAACTTTTGATTATGAGAACTCATCATCATCTCAACCCGTAACTCGTCATGGGTTGTAGGGGTGCCACGGTGGAAGCATCAGCAGACAGGGTCCTTCACTGCTCTCTATCCTCAGCAATGCGAACAAGTGTGGAAAAACCGTGTCCTGCCCATTCTTTGATGTTACCAGCCCAGGATTTTCTTTGCCTTCTTCTTCTCCGTTTACCTTCGACTGTTCCCTGGAGGATCGTTTTCGAAAGGGAGTCATGACGAGTTACATGCCCAAACCAGGCAAGCTTTCGACTTTTCACTACTGACAAAAGTGGTTCTTGGTGGCCTGCATAGGTGTATGTTTTCTCTCTATCATAGACATTTGTTTTGTACTCTTTATAGCAAATGCGCAAAATTCTTCTATAACATTTATACTCGAAAGCCTGAATCCTTCGCTCCGTATCTGTAGTGAGTGTCCAGCCCTCGCACCCATACAAGAGAATAGATAATACAAGTGATTTGAATAATTTGATCACAGGAAAACTGATGTTATTTTTCCAGATCACATTCAGCCTTGTCATGGCAGCTGAGGCCATCTCAAGTCTTGTCTTGATTTCTTGATCTTCCATCACTACATATAGTGGACACCAGATATATAAAGGTGTTAACTTCTTCTAACGTTTGCCCATTTAACGTAATGTTGGTCGGAACATGTTTCTTATGGCTATTCACCAATATCTTGCTTTTTTCTATATTAATTTCCATCCGATAAGTTCTTGTTACTTTCTCCAGTCTAGAGGTAAGGTCTTGGTTCTGATTCTGTTCCAGCTATAAGATCGATATCATCAGCAAAACGTAGATTGCAAAGAGGTCGGCCTCCAATCGATATGGTTGTTTTATAATCGTAGAGAGCCTCCTGCATAATATGTTCTAGATATATATTAAAGAGCACTGGGGACAGGATACATTCCTAGCGAACTCCTACAGTTGTTTAGAAAAATTCTCCAATGTCATCGCTTGCAAAAACAGCACTGCTTGCGTCCTTGTATAGTGCTTCAATGATATCTATGATGTTGGTATCAAAATTGAATTTTCTCATTATTTGTCATAAGCCTTCATGACAGACTCGATTGAAGGCTTTTGTGAAATCGATGAAGTTATGGTATAAATCGTATTGATGCTGGAAATGTTTTTCGATCAGTAAACATCTGAGATTAAAATTAACGGTGAAAGACCAACGAAGGAAGAAATGGAGAGAGCCATGGAGCTTCTGAGAGAGGGAAAAGCGTCTGGACCTGATGGCATTCCGGCAGAGGCCATCAGAGCAGATATCGACACGGCTACAGAGATTTTGTATAAATTACTTGGTAAAGTCTGGGAAAAGGAAGAGATGCCAGCGGAGTGGAGGGAGGGATATCTGGTTAGGTTGCCTGGGAAGGGAGATTTACAGGAGTGCATAAATTATAGAGGAATGGTGTTGCTATCAGTGCCAGGGAAAGTGTTAAACAGGATTATCCTTGAGAGATTAGGGGAGTCCATGGACAGGAGACTGAGAGATGGGCAGGCGGGTTTTCGACAGAACGGATCATGTGCAGACCAGATGGCCACTTTGAGAATAGTGGTTGAACGGGGTCTGGAATGGGGTTCACCGCTGTACATCGGATTTGTGGACTGCGGGGGGGCATTTGACGGTGTGGGCAGGGAATCGCTTTGGAAATTGATGGGGCATTGTGGAGTTCCCCTGGGGATCATTAATTTAATAAAGAGGACATGTGGGGACATGGCGTGCGGAGTTCTTCACGAGGGACGGCTTGCGGAACCGTTTGGGATAGGGGCGGGAGTGCGACGGGGATGCCTCTTGTCTCCGTTTCTTTTCTTGCTGGCAGTGGATTGGGTTGTGAGATCATCGACGACACACAACAGAGGTGGAATCCAGTGGACTCTGACTAGGCAGTTGGATGATCTGGATTTTGCTGATGACTTGGCTCTTCTGTCCCATGGCCGTAATCAGAATCAGGACAAATTGAAAACACTCGATGAGAGGTCGCGGCAGTTGGGTCTGAGGATACACGGGGAAAGGACAGGAATAATGAGAGTAAATGCAGGTGATGATAACAGGGTTGAACTTGAAGAAACACCAATTCAAGATGTAGAATCATACACATATCTTGGCAGTGGTATGGACAGGGTTGGAGGGACAGACAGTGATATCAAAGTGGGAATACAAGGGGCAAGAGGAGCTTTCATTGCATTGGGAAATATGTGGAGATCGGGAGAGGTCGGATCCGGCACGAAAATGGGAGTCTTCGGCTCAAGTGTGAGGTCAGTCCTGTTGTGTGGCTCGGAGACATGGAGAGCGGCAGGGACGGCGGCCAAAGAGCTGCGGACTTTCGTGGATGGGTGCTTGCGTGGAGTGGAGGGATTGGAGTGGTGTGACGGGGTTACCAACGTGGAACTGGTGGCGGGAGCTGGACGGGTGCCGGTGGAGCAAGAGATGAGAGGAGGACGATGGCGATGGATAGGACACACACTGAGGAAACCTGTTGATGGCGTTGCAAGGCAGTCCTTGTTCTGGAACCCCCAGGGCAAGAGAGGCAGAGGAAGACCAAGAAGTACATGGAGAGGAGAGTTGGAGACAGAGGTGAAGGTGATGGGGAGAACATGGAAAGAACTTGAGATGATGGCACGGGACAGGAGGACTTGGCATGTGTTTGTTGAAGGCCTATGCTCCTTTGGGAGTGGAGGGTTATGAAATGAAAGAATGAAAACATCTGAGAACTACATGAGAGAAAACAGGATTGATTCTAAAATGGAAGAACTGGAACGTACTACGGACTACGACTTACGGAACTTGGAACACAAGAAGTATAAATTGGAAAGAAGAGGAGCTGGTGGAAGATATGAGGAAAGCAAAACTAGAAATCCTGGCTATAACGGAAACGAAGAAAAAAGGACAAGGAGTCACGGATCTCGATGGCAACACACTGTGCTCTACAGTGGTGTATCCACATCTGAAAGAGCTAAAGGGGGCGAGGGTGCATTGTGGCCAAAAACCAAAAAGATAATATCAAGGGATGGAACTTTGTCTCGGAGCGCATTATGGTTGTAAAACTAAAAGAAGGAAAAACCATAGTCAACCTGGTCATAGTGTATGGGACAAATGAGGATGAGAGAGCAGAGGTCAAGGAGGAATTCTTCGAGCTGCTTCAAAGGACAGTGAATGACTGCCTAAATGAAATTATCATGATCGGAGATTTCAATGCCAGAGTTGGAAATGACCATGCTAGATGGGGTGGAGTTATCGGAAGATATGGAGAAGATACTCTCAATGACAATGGAAAGCGACTCCTTAGAGTCTGCAGTGAGCAGAATCTGATCATTACAAACACAAAGTTCCCCCATAAGCGCATACATGCATACACTAGATGTGAACCAACAAAGAATGAGAAGTCAGTGATCGACTATGCCATTGTTAGGAGGAGCTCATTCAAATATGTCCGGGATGCTAGAGTCTGGAGGGAGCCAGAGATTGGAAGTGATCACTACCTGCTTACATTCAAAAGAACAACTGAAAGAGTTGCTCAGCCTAGAAACTGCCCAACATCACGCAGGAAACTAAGTAAACGAACGGAAGAAATGAGCATTAAGACCTACAGGCTGAGAGAGCCAGAAATTAAGACCGGATATCAGGGGCTTATTGCTGCAGCAGTGAGCAACACAGAAGAACAACCTGATGACTTGGAAACCCTCTGGCTTAAATTCAAGTACATCGAAAAGACAGCTGCTGCAGAAACATGTGGTGAAGTCCGTCTTGGGAACAAGAGAAAAAGGACACCTTGGTGGACAGAGGAAGTCAAAGAGAAAATAAGAGAGAAGAAAATGGCATGGAAACAATACTTAGGAGATAAAAACACAACAGTACAAATGGAGAAATATAGAGAATATGTGACACTCACAACAGAAGCAAAGAACAAGGTGCTAGCAGCAAAACAGAAGTCCTGGGAAGAAATTGGAGAAAAGCTAGAAAAAGATGCGCAAGAAAACTAGAAATTGTTCTATAAGACCCTAAAGAACATGAGGAAGGAAAAACAATGCCCTCTTAAATTTATAAAGGACAAGCAAGACAAATTGCTTACTGCCCCGAAGGAAGTAATGGAAAGATGGAAAGAATATTTCTCAGAGCTCCTGGAGCAAGGTCAAGCATAAGAAATGATAGCCACTAGCACAGAAGAGAAAACCAATAATGGTGAAGATGACATAAAGATGGAAGAACTGAAGGCAGCACTGGAGAAAATCAAGATGGGCAAAGCAGCAGGGCATGATGGTATAACACCAAAAATGGTTAAGTACATGGGAGCATCAAGCGACCTATTACTCTTAAGGGTCCTACAGACAGCATGGTGCAACAAGACCATACCAAAGGATTGGGAGATTGCCATCATAACACCAATTTTAAAAAAGGGCGACAATCGACAATGTGGAAACCATAGAGGCATATCCCTTCTCAGTGTCCCTGGTAAAATCTACTCTAGAATCCTAGAGCAGAGACTCCGACGCCTAGCTGAGCCACAATTGGATGAGGTCCAGTGCGGATTCCGAGCAAACAGAAGTACTCAAGACCTAATCTTCACACTCAGAGAGCTGAGTGAAAAGGCCCTTGAGTATAAGGGTGAGATCCATCTTTGTTTCATAGATCTGGAAAAGGCGTTTGACAGGGTCCTCTGGAGCAAACTTTGGGACTGTTGCAAGTCTGGAAGGAAGAGCTGTAGAAGAGAGGGATGGTCATAAGCCGCTCTAAAACAAAATCCATGGTGATATCAGGAGAAGAAAGAAGACATCAGATTAAGCTGGGAGAATAGGTCCTGGAGCAAGTCGACCACTTTAAATACCCCGGAGCTATTATAGACCGAAAGGGAGGCACTCGAAAAGCAGCAGCTGGGAGACTTTTTCAGGCCATAAATCGAGGATTCCTCAGCAAGAGGAGGTTGGTAAGAAAACGAAGATGGCTGTATACCGCTCCACCGATGTCCCAGTCTTGACATATGGATGCGAGTCATGGGCAATGACTACAACCCACAAAAGCCAGATCCAAACCTCAGAAATGAGGTATCTGAGGAAGGTGGTTGAAGTAACAAAAGGAGACATGATCCGCAGCCAGACGATACGTCAAGGCCTAAAATCCCACCCCCTGCAGACCCAAGTAGAACAGTCCCAACTAAGATGGTTTGGCCATGTCTGCAGAATGGGAGAAGATCGGCTACCACGACAAGCATGGGAAACAAAGAGCCAGGGATCCAGACCCCCAGGACGACCCAGAGTCCGCTGGGAGGGCAACATTAGACAATCTTTGAAGGACCGATGACTAGAATGGAACCAGGCCAGGAGGAAGACAGTCGAAGGAATAGTCTGGCGCTCTCTCTTCCAAACCTCTACACCTCACGGTAGAAGGGGAACGACTAAGTAAGTAAGTATAATAAGGCGACCATTTGTTCGCGTTTCCAAATGTTCAGGTAATAAAGGTAATCACATAGCATATTCTGCCGTAGGGGAGTTAGGTCTTCACTATATTAGTTCCAGCTGTATGATATAGTTCCAGCTGTATGAGATAGTTTCATCTGTATGAGATAGTTCCATCTGTATGAGATAGTTCCAGCTGTATGAGATAGTCCCAGCTGTATGAGATAGTTCCAGCTGTATGAGATAGTTCCAGCTGTATGAGATAGTTCCAGCTGTATGAGATAGTTCCAGCTGTATGAGATAGTTCCAGTTGTATGAGATAGTTCCAACTGTATGAGATAGTTCCAGCTGTATGAGATAGTTCCAGCTGTATGAGATGATTGATCGGTTCCCTTCCTCGCTGCCTTTGCTAACTCAAAATCAAAGTCAGGTACTTTTTACAGCTGCGTAGACAGATAATAAATAAATATTACTCACATAAATATAAGTTTCAGGCACTCGTGATAAATGAAGAAGTAGAAAACTAGACAACAGAAAAACAATAGAAGTGATAGGCTCGCTGGAGAATCGAAACCAAACCATCCGAGCGGCAACACCGGCTAGCTACAGAATGAATCACACTATCCTTTACTTGCGTAGACAGGAGCATGAAGTTACAGGTTTTGAACCTGGAACTCTATACCTTTGCCGCGAGAGGCAAACACTATTCTGCCGATCGGAGGTTCCAATTTTGAGGACAGACTCAGAAATGTATTCTGTCCCACACACATGCGTTAATTCTCCACAGTTGTTCCCATTTCACTCACTATTCTGACTCGAAAATTGTGGTGGGTCAGAAACTCTGAAAAGTTCTCCTCGTGTGTGGTAAGTCAACAGTTCAAAATTTGCTCAACGTATTAAAAATTGTGGCAAACTACTGAATGAAAAAAATTGCCTAGAAACATCACAAGCAGCCAATAAAAGCTGGGGTTGATTGCCATGTCCTGTAAAGGATAAGCAACTAACTTTATTAAAAATTGAATTATCAACGCAGTTTGTCGGAACTTCCATTTAACTGTGACATGCTGTGGATTTGCTATTTGATTACAGAAATGTCTCGGCTTTACGGAGCAATGGTGTTTTCTACTACATGAAAAACCAATCAATCGTACTGAGGTGCGGTCTTTGAGGTGAATGGTTGTCACGTGTTAAGTTATTATCTGCTGGTTAACAAATCTGTTTTATCTCACGGCGGCGCTGATAGTCTTAAATCCATAACCTCGTTTCGGAGACAAACAACAATAATGGCTCGAATTATGAACAAGTTTTGAAATGTAAAATCAAAATTTGATCGTGTATTTCACGTATCGGCAATCTGTACAATAGAACAATCAACTTTTGAATGCATGTTAATCCCTAGATGTTTTGTGCATGCCGCTAGTAAAGAGTGAAAAAAACCACAGGTTTTGCAGCGGTAAGTGATCTAAATTGTTCAATATAGAATTTGTTTAGTTAATTGATCACTTACTTGGGCATAGGTAAGGGACCCATGTACAAGTACATAAGTGGCTACACTTGTACATAGGTAACTGGAACTAGCACAAAGAACAGTTAGCATGCATTATCTACAATTCTGCCAAAAGTAATCGTTTGCGACACCTGTGACCTTTGAAGACCCACATTAGATACTCTAGGTTTTGGCCGCTGTTGGACCACTACTGCAGAGCAAGGGGAGGCAACCCGAGAAACTAGGTACATTTCTGTAGTCGTATAAATGTACAAGTGTGTGATCACTTACGTTTGTAGATACGTGTACAATCCCTAACCTATATACATGTGTGTAGACACGCACATTTATCCCATCCCAACTAACATAATTACCGATGTATCTTACGTCGGGTGGGTGTTATATAAAACAAATACTTTGGTTTTATTATTTTTTTTTTTAATATTCTTTCACGAAACTAGTAGCGCTCGACAAAGAAAAAATGCATAAAAATTGGTGTGCATGAGCCTTCACCCGATGTACAAATCATGAAAACTTGAAAGTTTTTGTTAAAACCACTTATTATCAGGTAACACTCTTTGAAAACAATCCACACACTTTCAGACGAAATGTTGTCATCAAAGAACTAAAATAACATTATTCTCGCCGTGTGTACGTTTGTCACAGCTGAGGAATGCAACCGTGTTGAAAAATTGTATTGTTTCCAATATATATACTCTCCCGAAAATAGTTACGATCAACAAAGAAAAGCGTTCAAATGACGGTGTTCATGAACAGTTTCATTACACTGTATAATGGAAAGAAACCAAAGACACTCTAAGAATGTACTTCTATCTGCTCATCCGGGAACGGAAACAGCACACTATAATTAAAAACCCGTCACGTTTGACGAGTTATTGCTAGTATGTAACATAAGTGTCGTACTGATAGGTTTGAAAGTTATTTATGGTCCCGCCTGAGTGGAGTGGATGGTGATAAGTACGTGAGAAATAAAGGTGAGAGAAATAGATTTCACGGGTGAATAGTTTAAGGAGAAGATCTGTATCTGGAATGAGTAAGTTTCTCTTGTCCAGCCTATCTATACGACTATAATTTAGTACAAGACAATCTTTCCCTCCTCATATATGTAAATATCAGTTTAATTACACACACACACACACACACACACACACACGCACACACACACACACACACACACAGCGCTATGTGACGACAAGACACACAAACGTGAAAAACTACGGTAAATTGGGTATGGGTCTGACCAACACACAAAGTTAATTTTCTTTTGTTGTTTATTATCATTAAACTTGACAACACCGTATATCTAAAGAAAGATCAAATAAAATCAGAATTACATACATAGGAAATAACAGAATAACTGTGCCCTCCCCCTCTTGAGAAAAGAACCCAAAAAAGTTAATAACCCAAAGATCAAAGGTTAGCACTATGTTAAAGAATGGACAGTAAAGAACAAGTTCTCACTATATATTACCTAGTAAAGTAAACATGTTTAAGCAGAATCAAAGATGATACAATTTTCCCTAACAAAGAAAAATATTCACTCTCTCTGTCATATGTGGCCACTCAATCACTCCTTATCTACTGTGGTAGATTATGATTAAGTGATTTCATATATCTTTTTCTTTATCTTCATTTTTCTTTTCTACTTTCTCTGTCACCTACGCCTGTAGGAATTTAACCCTCCCAGATTCAAACCTCTGTCTTTCTTATAATTTAGCAAGCAGTTTATGGCGGGTAGCATTTAATTGCATTCTCATTGATGCAGGTTTCGAGCAGACCTGGTCCCGCTCACCTGTAATTATCTCGGCAGCGATCATAAAAATCGCCGTAATGAGATCAGTCAGTGATGGAAAGGGGAGACAATTTGTCTATTACCTTTGCCTACATTCGTTCGTTGTAAGTTAATTTACAAGATCTGAACCGCCATATCAAAGACTCTCGCTAGAATTCATTTACGACCACTTCTGCAGATGGCGAGAGTGAGGCGATAATATATGTAGATTCTTTTTCATCTAGATCTTAATATAGACCTGGCTTCGGCATTAGGTGCGATAAAAGTTGTTTGATTCGCAGAATGAGAGAGAATTTATGTAGATTTTCCAAAAGGTGCCAACATCTGGCAATAGTCTGCTAGTTACAACTATCCCTTTGATTCTTTGTCAGTTTCAGATATTTATACCCCAGCAGTTTAGACTTCATTCATTCAGTACTGCCACAGCTTTAGAGATACTTCTAGCGCGAGTTCTAGAATCACCGTAATAGTAGAGTCTTAGTTTCTCGTGGAGAAAATCTTTGAAGTTTGTGCGAAGGTAAATATATATGACTAGTATTGTCGAGTGATAGAATTGTTAGTTCGAATTATATCTTCACTAGATTGTGTTCAGAGTGATTTACTAGTTTAATCGTCATTATAATTCTCTAAGGTTACTGTGTTACAGTGGATAGCAGAATAAATTATAATTTCTAGCTAAAACTCATTCAGCTATAAATAAATTTAATTAAATTGCCAGTAACCAGTCAGAGAACATTTTAACTAACTAAGTAAATGCACTGATTCATCATGAGTGTTGACGAGATATGTATTTATTTCTAATTCATGATGATTGATTTTTTTAAATGACTAGAATTTATTTCACGGGAGTTTTAAACGATAAGACAAGCTCTAAGTTTGCGGTTTATAATTTAAGTTAAATGACGAAGTGAACATATTCTATTTACGCGTAGGCGTGTGTATACTATATTAGGGTTAGTATTTATGTTTTCTTTTTCTTTTATACAGTATCTGGGTCAAGCCCAAAACCTACCAGCGGTTTCTGTTTATGTATAGCAGAGAATAACTAGACGAAAAGAACTATTTTTCTGAACTTTATATTGTAACTGGCAGTTAGTTCCAGAGTTCTTTTCCAATAATCAAAGTTTTACAGTCAGCCCGTGGTGGCGACTAAATCAAACATTTGGTAGAATCAAACCTGGGACATTACTTGAATAACAACCACTTTGTTGAGAAGAAGATAAATCCTGAACAGAGGTATTTACCTGCAACTCGAGGTAACAATCGATTATTTCAAGCTACTGTACCCTTGTGAACATTAGACATCTTATGTATTTACTACTTGGACAAAAATTGAAGTGACATTTATCAGCATCCTACGAACCATAGTGAAGCGAACGCTTCCCAAGATTTGAATTTATTAGCATTGGAGAAGCTGGGGCTTGTTTCGCCTAAACACACCATTGGATGGGCTGTATGTTCCTTAAACAATTGTTCCAGATGTGGTGAGAGTGCTTATTAGGTAAGAGAGCATGTCTGGTTATCACAAGTGTGTCAGAGCGAGAAAATACAGAAATGATTAATTCGATTTTCCAAAAGTGCCAAACATCTGCAAAGTCGTAGATTCCCTTCGATTCTATAATCCATATATCCATTGATTGTTTTTCTTCTTAAAGATTACATATGCTATCTATTTCAGAGTAGATTACAGGAAAAACCTCTGTTATTTACGGTAGAGAGAAATCCTAGACCATAGTGTATAAATCTGTGACTCTTTGGGGCGAATAGCTTCTCTTATAACGGGATCTTGGTTCAACAGAGGGGGAAAGGATTACACCTATGGGTCAACTCTGTTATTGATTCCTTAACCAATGTTTATTTGTGTATTGATTTGATAGTCTAAATTTATTTACTGTGTTGTGAAAATTTCTTATGATAAATAAAATTTACATAAACTTATTCAAGTGTGTCGGTCAGCTCGTCCAAAAATATCTATATTCCATTGTTATAGTTTTCACGTTTGTATGTCAAACTGTCGTCACGTATATGTGTGTGTCGGTGAGTGGTTGATATATAGTACATCTATATAACTGAGTTACCTGGCTGACAAATACTTTCTGTTGTAGAGGATGGCTGAGCGAGAGGATCTCCTCGAATCTCAGGGACAGAATTACCTAGTTTCCACCATCTCACTCGTGAAAATCTATTTCTATTATTATCTCTCACTGAGTCACCTCAGGTTCTAGTCTATTAAGAAGAGACCAATCTGTGTCTTAATTCCCCTATCACAAATCTACAACACCTACTCTTGGTGATATCTCTTAAAAATACAATTATCCTGAATATAAAATTTCCAGTGTTTTTGTCTTCCAAATTGGCCCCAGTCCATCCTCTAATAATTAAGATTAATAAGGTGGACGCCTAATTTTGTGGTTTATTCCTGGATGGACAAATGTCACTTCGAATAGTTAGTGTAGAAAAACAGAGATCTTGGGTTCACAGGAAACAGAGGTCAAAACTTCCAGTATTGGGAAACATCTGGTTGCTAAAAACTGTTACAATTTATAAATGATGGTAATCCTATCGGCTGGCTGTGGTGAGTGCCGATTATGAAACAGCGTAACTCTTCTGGATAAAATCGACTTGGATACGACTGTCAAACGTCGGGAAAAATGTTATTGGTTTCACAACCCAGTGGGCTGATAAAATTGAACACATTTTTTCTGAATTATATAAGTCCAGTTAAATTTACGATTTAAAATGTTAATTTGTCTCTTTGGCCAATCCTGTTCACAAATGAACTTGGGGACGCGTAAGCCAAGAAAAACACGACATTAATCAATCATTAAATGATGAAAAAGAGCGCTGGCCGCTCTTGTGATCAGGTCTGCTTAAGAATAAAGAAACATCATGAAAAAAATACTACTATCCTTCCGCTATATATATATATATATATATATATATATATATATATATATATATATATATATATATATATATATATATATATATATATATATATATATATATATATATATATATATTGATTTGCCATTGCCCTAAGGACGCCAATAGGCGTGATGGGAAACAATGGCAAAGAAAACCTATCTGCTGTTGCCCTAAGACGCCACTGGGCGTAATGGCCACTGACTGCTTTGACGGTCGGTGGCTAAGGACGGAAGAAGAAGAATATATATATATATATATATATATATATATATATATATATATATATATATATATATATATATATATATATATATATATATATATATATATATATACACGGACGGGAACAAGACGATCTCTTATCCACTCCGTCAGTCCTGATTAAAGTTAAAGTGGCACACGGTGGCTAGCCTATCCTATCGCGCGTCGCTTTTCGCCCGCGCTGCAATTTCAGGTCGGATGAAGGGATACAACCTTTCCCGCCTCTTTGCGCTCGCGTTAACGATCAGCGTACAATGTCAGTTATTACCTAATGGTCCATATGCGCACTTACATAAAAAACGCCTGTCGTTAATAGTTATTGAATTGTCGGCGTCTGTGGGTCGTCGTATGGTATTAAATAATAGTCACTTACTATAGATACACAAAATGAAATATAACGTGAATTCTTTTGTCCCTATCAGTCGTGCCTAGCATTATAATTAGTCAACTAAAACAGTCTCTTCTTGTGTGAGAAAGCGGGTGGTAAAATTAACTTTAAACTGAACAACTGGCAAAAAAAAAAAATAGCTACGCGCTATTATTTCACTGGTCTTAATGCTAGAAAATCAAGTGAATTATAATGGTAAAAGCTTTAGCACTTTAACCCTTAAGCACTAATTTCTATTACCAGAAAATCAGATTAAAATCCCCACGAGTGCTATTAACACATCTTCCACAATGGTTCTAGACTACGTGTTTAGACTATCCGAAAAATTCTGAGCGACAACTGATAGCTGGTTAAGGAAGACACATTTTATATACGCGGGGAAGTCAGTAAGTAGGTTACAAACTTATATGGGGAAGCTGAAAATGGTATTTGGTATTTTCTAAAGGTGTCATTAGGCGACAGTATCATCCAGCTTTATGATTAGCTTAGTGTAAAAGCCTGTTTTTGTTCGTGTGAAATCTGGTATTGTGTATCGTATTGCAGTGTCGTAGAGTGGGCGTGTCGTCATCACCTGTACAGTTCAGTGTTGCGTGTATCTAGGTCACCAGCGTGAGGTGCTGCCAGGGTATAAATGCAGACACTCACACACGAACAGCATACATGTTTCCCAGAGGTGTAGAACTCGTAGTAAGATGTTGTAGTGAGTAATGGTGTGTGTGTAGAAGCAGCAGATCGTGAACACGAAGTCGTTTAGGCTTTTATTCAGGTACACACAAACTCACTCCACTACAAGTAAAAGTCATAAATGTAGTTAGTACCGATGACGTTTCTTCAAACGTTTATTACAGGACATACGCTGATAGACGACACAGTCACTTAAACCAGGATCATGGACATTTCATATGTGGTAACGAATATAAACATCGAGCATCATCAATCTTGCATAGCTCATGTGTAAGATGCTAGTAAAGCTGGCTTGACAATCTACGTCAACTTTCATACTGTAGCTCAGGGCCCCTGACTAAGCGCGTCAGGTAGACCTTTAACAAATATAGTTGCTTAATATCAAAGTCCATGAACTTGCTAATGTAAGTCAAGACTTCAACTGGCTTCACACGCCAGACACTTCTTCTTCTGCTCAAAGATATCGGCCGTAATGTCGGGCCTCTCTAATAATTGGTGAACAACTGTGTATTCTTCAAAGGCAGGCATTATCTTCCATGCCGAAATATACCGCCATTATGCGGGTTTCATAATAATATCTCTTTACTGGGCTTCTGTAAAGTAGCTAGACAAATAGTCTTAGTTGGCTATATCAAGCATACGTAATGGACTCTGGATCTCAAGAACTGTGAGCTCCACTCACAGGTTGATACTAAATGTTCTGCAATCTAGGCATAATAATAAAGTTACTTTTACCTTAGACAGAATCCGAGAAATACACAAATCACAACTGTCGTCATTCTTGACGAACAGAATAACTCTGGGGAGAACTACTGACATCACAGTTACACTGAAGACTATCTTTCCCCCCGACAATGCAGAGAAGAACAACGGACATCTTGTCCGGTCAGAACCCAGCTCATCACTCATCACTGACGGAAGTCTCCGTTTCGCGCTCAAAAAATTTGCGCATGCGTAGACAGAACAGATCTGAGAACAGCTAACCCCCCGACTTAAGACAGGTCAACAACTAAGAATAGACAAAGGGAAGATAACCCCAAATCAACCTGTCCCAGGGAGTTAACATACAGTTCTCTACCTTAGATCATCAAAAGTATTAAATAGATTTAGATCTTATGAAACCGTCAAAAACGACAGCAACACTTAGGTTGCAGACTGCTAGGTGTCGCATGCGCAGAGCAGATGAAAATGGCGACCGTGCTAGTGGAGTGTACAAACGAAGAACAGCGCGCTGTTGTGCGGTTTTCTGTTTTGGCAAAAGGACTTCCTGCAAAGGATATTCATAAGGAAATGTTTCCTGTTTACGGTGTGAAGTGTTTGTCGCGACAAGCGGTACATAACTGGGTTGATAAATTCTCTCAAGGACGCACAAATATTGTTGATGAAGACCGACCTGGTCGTCCCGTTGAGATTGCGACAGAAAAATGTGTGCGGCAGGTGGAGGAGATGATTCGAGCTGACAGGCGAATAACGATAGACAGTGTAGCAACTGGAATAGGATGTTCTCATGGCTTAGCCTACACCATAATGCATGACCATTTGAATTTCCGGAAAGTGTGCTCACGGTGGGTGCCCAGACAACTGACTGAGGAACACAAAATGAACCGAATGGGACTATCCTGTGAACATCTGTCTAGGTACGCAGATGAAGAAGAAGACATGCTGAACAGGATTGTTACTGGTGATGAATCATGGGTGCATCACTATCAACCTGAATCAAAGCGTGCTTCAATTCAATGGAAACATCCGTCTTCACCTTCTGCCAAGAAATTCAAGGTTATGCCATCAGCAAGGAAGGTTATGTTTACAGTGTTTTGGGATTCTCAAGGAGTGCTGTTAGCCCATTTCCAGAAGAAAGGTGAGAATGTGAATGCTGCATCGTCCTGTGAAGTTCTGATGAAGCTTCGGGATGCAATTCGAATAAAACGGCCAGGCCTACTGACTAGAGGAGTACTGCTCCATCACGACAATGCCAGACCACAAACAGCTCGATTAATCCAGAAGAAAATTGTACAACTAGGGTGGCAAATTCTTGAACATCCGCCTTACAGTCCTGACTTAGCCCCGAGTGATTTTCACCTGTTTGGTCCACTAAAAGCTCACCTTTCCGCCCACCACTAGTGGAGTGAGCGATTTGAATGGCGAAAGAGATGCCTCGTTGAAGAGGGGATCTCCGCTATTTTTTGTTCTGTCAGGGATGTGTAGTCCTCTTAATGGATATTTCGTTTATTCGAGATAATACCTCTAGTGTTTCCCACATGTCGGAAGGCGTGATATTTCTGTGTATTTCCTGAAGGCAAGGTAAATTGACTTTTCATTAACTCTATCGATTTTGGGTCGTGAGCGATTTCGATTCATAGCCTGTCTTCGAAAGTCGTCGTCACGAGATGTTTTCCCAGCTCACATGTCGCTGTATTGTACTGCATCGGTGGATGCATGTCCCAAGGACCATTACTTGCTACTTTGTTAAATGAACTAGGTTTGGAAAACCTTTATTATCTAGAGGATATTTTTGAGGACATTATTTATACTTCGGCAGACGTGTCTGTCTTGCTGAAGTCAGACTAAGGAAAGTGAACTGATCTCATACATCTGGTTATCTCCTGGCTGTTATAGAAAAGGATGGAGTTTTTCACCTGACTACATTTACAGCACTATGAAATATAACATGCATCTGACTCATCATTGTAATGCTGTCTACCGTCTATTGCTGTATTGAATGTTGCTGTGATAATGACTGTTTGATGTGCCTACATATTCGCGTAACCATTTTGTCACTGTGGCGTCCACAATAAATAATGAAGAAAAACGTCAACGGCTGTTACAAGAATCATTGACTTTATACGTCGTGAGTTTACTGACGTTCTATGTGGATTGCCCTGTTATTTTTGTATGAACATTGTTTGACTGAACACATCTGCACACTACACAAAACCAGACATGCGGATACCATCCATCATCATATGGCATCACGCATCATTTGGTGGCCATAAGCTGGTTTGATTCTGGTACCAGCAAACACGGGGTCCCTTACCCACTTCATTTTCAACAAGAATTCATCAGGATCCTTCAAGAAATTAACATTCTTCAATACAGTCAACATCTTCAAAATTTTCAAAGTACTCGGCGTTGCCCGGTAAAAGTCAAAATTTCAACTTTTTGACGGAAACAAGAATTTGACAGTACCCGGCGTTGTTACATGTTGCCGGATAACTCGGACTGCTGTTATCTTTTACGCAAGTCAAGCAAGTTGCTGCTGTCAAGGTTCCAGTGCTGTCGTTTTTTGTGAAGGTCAAGTGCCGGTTGAAACGGGTTGTTTTCTGAAGAAGGCCAAGTACCGATTTCCATCAACTTACTTTTGGATTAGAAGGTCAAGTGCCGAAACAACTCAACACACAGTATTTCAGAAGCTCTTGTACCATCGTGTTAGCAGTGGAAGCAGTTCAGATGTGCCATCATCGTTGGAGCTTCGCTCTTTAGGACGTTGATTGACATCCGTTTTGTCTGCTGTTCTACTTTCGTTATTATTTCGCATTCTTTAGTTTTGTTTTGATTTGTTTGTATTTGTTAGCCTACTCTTGTCTATAATTTAGTTTCATACAACATTTTTGTTTATACACTGTGGTGTCACGTATTTTGTTTAATTCTATCGCAGATATCGTCACATTTTTTGTGATATTT